>VYXD01004345.1:392130-442392 GCA_013397195.1 Hylia prasina | reverse complement strand
CCCTCTCCTCCCCCGCCGGCATCCGGGGACGCGGCTCGGCCCGGCCCGGCCCTGCGCAGCCCGCGGCAGCGATGCACGGTACTGCCTATGGGGCGCCCCCCCGCCCGCGCGGTGCCCGTGTCCCGGCC
Source organism: Hylia prasina (assembly GCA_013397195.1). Taxonomy (NCBI): domain Eukaryota; kingdom Metazoa; phylum Chordata; class Aves; order Passeriformes; family Sylviidae; genus Hylia; species Hylia prasina. Next base: position 442,264 of record VYXD01004345.1, on the reverse strand, counting down.
GCGGCGCCGGCAGGAGGCGGGAGCGCCCTCCCGGGGTTGGGTGCCGCCCCCGCCTCGCTAACGCGGCGGCGGCTTTGCTAATGACCTGTCCTTTCTTCTCCTCCCTTCCCTTGCTATTCGCTATTGCTTATTTCTCCGGCCCCGCGGTGTGAAGCCCTCGGCGGAGCGGCGGCGGACAGCAGGAGGAGGTAGCCGGCCCTGGGAGATGCTGTAGCGGCTCCCGCTGCTCGCTCTGCGCGGCGCCCGCCCCCGGCTGCGGGAACGGGGCCGAGGGGCTGCGGGACGGGCAGAGCCGGCCCGGCGTAAGCGGGTGCAGGTAAAGAGCCTCCCGGGAAGCCCCGGGGGAGCGGGATTTCTGGGCGCTGGAGGTGGGAACAGAGGAGGGGGTAATGTCGTGTCACACGAGGGGCTGGTTGGCAGCTGTCACGTCTCCTAAATAGAACATCTGGATTGCCCTTAACCTGGAATGAACTCGGGCACTAGGCGGAATGTATGTGCTTGGAGGTTCCCGTTGCTGGCTTGGCTCAGTCAGGCAGGTTGTGCTGTTGTCGGCTGGTCAGAGGAGGGTCCTCTGTCCTGGGAGCGAGGAGCAGGTCGGTGGGAACGCCTCCGGGGCTTGCTTTTGTGGTTTGCCGAGTTCTTGGTTGTCCCTATGGGGCTGGATACTTGCTTTTCAAAAAGCATTCCAGAAGTAACAATGGAAAGGAGTGCGAAAAGGTGTTGCTTTGTGTTCGTATTAAGATTGGCCCAGTCTCACTCAATGACGCGGGGAGCTGTTCCTAAGCTCTCTGATGGAAGTAGTATGAGCACAGGATTTGTCACACCGGATTATCTGCCATGATAATGTTTGGCACTTTTGGCATTGGGTGTCTTAGTAGTACTGCACTAATAAAGGTGTTGCATAAGTTTTGTTGTGAAGGAAAATCGTGGTCAAACTCCTCGTATTAGAGAACATGCACAAACTTTCTCATTGGCATCTGGCACCGCTCACCTTTTAAAATTTGCTTTGCAGGCAGCAAAAACGGATCAGCTGTAAAAAGTCTTTCCTTTGTAAATCCTGAATCACTGACTTAGCATTGAGGCTGCTACCTGGTCTCGTGCTGGAACTGAGGCAGTTGTGGTTCATGTGATGTGGTCACACGTCTGCTAAACCTAAACCAGTCTCAGCCTTGTTGGCTGGCATGAGCTGCCAGGCGGCCATCAGCTCTTAGTGACTTGGAGTGGCAACTTTGGGAATTTCAACTCATACAGTGTGGTGTAGTGGAAGGATGAGGGTGTGCAGACCTTATCAGGGGTTTGTAGAACTCCACAGACAGCATGCTTGCTGTCTTTTCCCATGTTTGGAAGGAACTCTTAGCATGGTCCAAAAAAACATTCTTATCAAGCTGCCTTTTATTGACTGTCATCCTCTACAGTCAGGTGCATAGGGAGTTTTGGGTACCTGTTTGGAAACACCTTGTGGGTTTGTCACTTGCTTTTCAGTAGTTCTTTAGTGTCCTCATTTTCTGTAAATATTGCAGTCTTCATAAAGGGTATCATGAATTTTAAACCATGGAGAGAGGGTTGCACTTCAGTTGTGATTTTGTGTTGTTATGCTTTTAATATTTCATGTGTGGAGTGTTATAAAATATAAGGGACAATAATGTCCTACAGGAGAGTGGGATATATGGCCTAAGATACTAATTTTGTTATTACAAATGGATTGTAATGCTCACTGTTGTCCCAAAGTGAGCGAGGAAACACAATTTTTCTTATTATGTTTTCAGAAGCAGCTTGTGCTTCAAAATTGCAAACAGCTCTATTCTTGGCTTTTCTATAGTTTTCCTGGTGAGATTTGGGTTCTGAACTCTCCTTCTATTGCATGTCATATTTTTGCTAGGGGGAAAAAAAAAAGAACATCAAACTTGTCTTGGAAAATAAATGAAGTTGAATTCGTATTTATTAAATGTACATGCACATTTTCTTACATCATTTTGGAATTTATACTTTTTTTTAATCCACTTTTTCAAAATCTCTCTGAATCTTTGTTTGGTATTTTTTAGCTATGTACGCTTTTTTTATATAGGCCTTATAAAGTATATAAAAGTAAAATACCTACCTTTGGGATGTATGTCTTCAAAATAAAGTTTATTTGCAAAGACATTTCATGGGGCTGTGTGTGCACCTTGGAAACCATAACTACTCTAAATGTCTCCACAGAGAGACTTGGACATTTGTGAGAATGCTCTTTAGAAGTAAAAGTATTTTACTCTATAACAGATAATTAAAATACCACAGGGCTGTCACTATAGTGTTCTCAGTTGAGTGGTTTTGAATTCTTTTAGTATGGAGGAAAAAAAGATAGAATTATATTGGGATATACCAGTTATATTCCCTAGTTAGCTAGATGTCAGTGTGGTCCTGCTATAAAACCTCATTAAAAAACTCAGTCACTTAAAAAAAAAATTAGCCCAAGTGAAATGAAAGCTTTTTTCCCAGAAGAAGCATAAAGAAATATTTTTCTTGTTATATTACATCACAGCTATGTAAAATCAGTATAATAAGCTGTGGGAAATTTTGTTGATACTTTATTTTTATTGTTTTAAGAATGTCAGCAGCTTTTTATTGATGGAGAACTGCTTGTTATCACCAATCTGAACATGAAATGGAAGGGGAAGAGATTCTGGAAAACAACTTCTGTTTCAGCCTTGCAAGATGCTGCATGAAGGGGTGAGTACATACATGGACTGGGCACAGAATCTCTGCAAAGAGTGATTGATATATAGTCAAGTGACAAGGAAAGAAATCTGAGCATGTAGTGCCAATAAATAATTGATGAACAGAAATTAGTCACACAATCAGGAGAACAAAGTAAAACTTCCTTATGTTCTGATATCTGCTGCTGTCTTAGGTGCTAGTCAGTAGAATTCTGAATTCTTAATATTTTAGAAGTAGAGTGCTCAGCATTTCAAAGGACCAAGTCTGTTAAATGAAATATTGAATGGCTTTTTACGAAGTAGAAGGCTGAAATTTTCACTGAAGTAAGAAGTCTGGTAAGGTTAGGCTCTTAACCATCACTCTCCTCAAAATAAAACTAAAATCTCTCAAAAAGTGTGATATTTGGCATGTTTTAAAGATACTCAAGTGATACAAGGAGAGTGTTGTGTGACCAGATTGCATGTGGCATTGAGATGTTGCCAAATCTGACTCCACTTCCTCATACCACTTCTCATAGTTTCTGCTTATGAAACAATATTTATTTATAAGTGCATTGCATGTGTCTTTAAATATCCAAGAAGTGTAATTCCTGTGTCCAGTGAAGGACTTCTCATGCACAGATGAATATAAATTATAATCCACCACTCATTGGCACTCTAATCCTGACTGAGGCTTGAGTTGTTACGTGACTGGTTTGTGTGGGTCTTTGCTAAGTCTTAAAATGTCTTTGGTGTTAAAATGTTTTATACTTTGGAAAGATGCAAACTACCAAAGAGGCATAGTTTGTTCTGTGGTGCTGTATTCATCTACAGTTATTGTTTTAAGATCAAGTTGTCTCATACCTGTGGAAACACTAAGACTAGGAGAGATTGACAAACATTTGGCAAATTATCTATCCCTTTCTAAAAATTCTGATACACTATCAGGGTTTTTAAAAGACGTATAAGCTGAGAAATTATTCACTAAATCTTTCCAAACAGTAAAAGAAACTTGTTCCAAAATGTGTCTGCCTTGAGGAACTCAGAACAGTGAGATGAAGTTATTCTGAGGTTATACAGCTCTGGCATTTGTTTCCAGGCAGATGAAATACATGTGAAAGTGAGTTAGTCCAATATTTTCATATTTCATATTTTTGTATCTCATTAGTTTGTTTTCATTTTGTTGAGAAGTATTATAGAAGAAAACCAGAGCTGCTGTTTGGTGTGCTGGTTGAGCAAATCCTTTCTCATTTGTGAGTGTATAACATCCTGGAGCTGAGAGAACCCTTCGTGGTGAATAGTTTAGAGTTTGATGTATTTTAAATGGAAAAAAATACCACAGTAACTAATTACTTACATTTATCAACAAAAAAATCATAAAAAATTGATCATTTGAAACTATTCTACAGCCTCTGATTAAGGTTTGGAGGCAGGTCTTTGTGTTTTGTTGTGTATGTCCATGCATCCAGCACTGTTATGCTGAGTCAGTTCTATTACCTGAATATAGGCTTGTGTTGCCATTCTTTGTTTTATTTTGTTTTGTTTTGTTGCACAAGTAAGTGCTCCGTGCCTGTTTTGTTTTAAAAATTATTTATGGGAAATGATTGATATAACAAATCACAGAACAATCCACTGAACATGCATGTTCAGAAGGTAAGAACAACTCATGTCTTATTTGCAAAACCTCATTTGAAAGTGAAGGCTTGAATTAGTGATGATGTTTGCTAACCTGCTGAGGAAGAATGGTACAAAGTATCTGGCACTGGAGTCAAGGGGCAGGCACCCATTAAACAAAACCAAACCAAATTCTCTGGCATCTTTATTCAATGTGTCTGGAAAACTTTCCCTGGAGCAGTAAGGCTGAATAATATACTGTGGAACCAATTGGATCTGTGGGGGAGGAGGAGGGAGAAGGTGGGTGTTGTGTCAGGAGACTGCTTTGGAGACTCTTGTTTATTAGTGCCTGGTGGCATTCTGTCCAACAGGGTGGAGGAATCCTCCAGTACAGCTGTCAATTAATTCATACACTCTGATGTTAAAATACAATTAATTACAGCTCATGGGTCGTAGTGAGTATTGTTGGCTTATTGGCAGTTTTCAGTGGAAGATTACAAAATAGCTATATATATATGTGTGGGTGTATATATATAAAACAAATGAAGTTATGTATTCTTGCTCACCTCAGGATAAAGAACAGGCTGTGTGCAGCTAAGCAGGCCAGTGTGATCAAATCAGGTAGCAGCTTTAGTACCTAGGTAAGTAAGAGACAAGCAGCACAGGGCTAATGCCTCTGAACAAAGCAGCAGCTGTAACCTGTCACTCTGTCCTGGAGATGTACAGATGTAACTGTACATGAACAGGCCAATATTTTCAAACAGCTGTCCAATTTTCAAGCTAAATGTAAGTTCTGGGCATCTGAATTTCAGCATGCTGAGCTTCTGTCATTCTAACCAAATTTACAAGGAGTTGCATTTTCTCAAGATTTTAAGTCCTGTAATAAATCCTGTGAAAATGTAATAGTGATTATCCTCTAAGAACATGGAATTGTTCTGCAGCTTTCATTAATTTTATTTCTCTTTTACATGGCAAGGGGGCATGTGTGTGTATGAATGAGCACATAAATGCAGAAAAGAATGGGATGTCCTCTGTCAGTGGTTCCTGACAGCCCTGCAAATACAGGTTAGACCAACAAGTGTGGCTACACAGCCTGGCTGGATCTGATCTAGGCTTTCTTCCCTTCTCCCATCCATACTCCTCTCTCCGTCCTGTTAGCTGCCCCTCAGTTCAACTCTCCATAGCTGCCTGTGGTTTTCTGTTACACTTCTACCCATCCAGTGAACGGAATTGTGTCACCGAGGCTGTGTGGATCCTGCGGAATAAAACTGGCCAGGGGCTGTTCCCGGGAGCTGGCTCGGAGCGTGGGGATCGCAGGGGTGCAGAGCAGCCTGCGGTGCCCGGGGCTGGGCGCTCTCCTGGGAGCCTGCCAAGCTGCTGCGGGCACAGCGGTGTCGGGGAGGCTCCGCAGCAGCAGCTCCGGCCCCGGGTCAGTCCCGGTGCCAGAGGAGTCGGCGGGATCCGGCAGCGCAGAGCCAGCGCAGGCGCCTCTGCTGGAAGGGCAGAGGGAGAGGGAAGGTGCGGGGCCGGCAGTGCCAGGGAGCTACTGAAGGGGATATCCCTTTGATGTGAGGGAGATACTACGTTACTTGAGCTGACTTGTCTAGGTACCCTTAAGGTAACTTTATTTTGCAGCCGGTAACTCAGCTGTGCTCCGGAGAGGGACTGTGTGCTGTGTACCCATAACTGCTCTTTTGAAGTCTGATCCAAGCCAGCTGAAATGCCTTACAAAGTGAAGTAAAACTGGAATATGAAAGTACATACGTGGTTTTTTAAAGAGGTTTTCTTTTCTTCTCTGTTTCACTGGACTCACATTCTTCACCTTTCTGCGATTCAGATGCTTCCTTGGTTAAAAGGAGTGGGGTGGCAGATGTACAGCAGTGCTGGTATTGCTGTTAAACTGGGCACCAGAGAGCCTTCATGTCATAGAGGATGAGCAGGAAAACATGGAAAATAATTGGTTATAGTTTGCCACTTTTGATCATGCAGGAGTGTGAGGCTTGTGATCTGTATAGTGTAGTGAGTGACCTGATTTAGAGCTGTGAAGTCATGTGTCCCAAGTATATCCTCTATCTGACACGTCAGGAGCCTGCAAGTACAAGTACTTGATGTCCATTTGCCAAAAAATGTAGATTAATTGCATTCATGCCTGTTGCCAAGGCTCCTGTCAGTAATGCTAATTCAGTGTAAACTTTGTTTTTGTGTGATACATTTATCACAAAGAAAAACTTTTAAAGGTAGGGATGTCTGAATTGTCAGAATAAAACTGAAGGCCCTTTTCTTAAAAACAACAAAAAGATCCAAACCAAAAACCAGCAAAAAAAATCCCAGCAACAAAAAGTGAAAGAATTTTGTTTAGCATTCCCCTCTGAGTTGTGGCATGACATTAAATTGAAGTTAGTTTATTTTTAGCAGGTTTCATTTGTTTATTTACTTAAACGTAATAGCTGAGCAACAAGAGCCTATAAAAATACTTGTAACAAATGAGTAAAATTGTAGCACAATAAAGAGTACGGAAACTACATAACTTCAGGTGCTAGTTGCAGAAGACATTGGATTTTTTTGTGCTGGTAGAAGAGTATAAAAGCTGGCCCATTGGAACTACTCAATTTTCAAAAATATACTTACAAGCAGAAGGGGCCTCAATCTGTAGTATTTTATCTGAGGGTCATTATATTTTAAAGGATATAAATCCCTCTGTTAAGCTGAATTTAATTTATCAAATAAGTCATGTTATTATGTCTGGACAAGGGAATAAAGTTTATCAGTAAAATAAAACCACTGAAAATACACAGTGGTGGTGTTCTCTGCTAAGAAGGCGAATTCAGGCTTCTTGAACCTCTTCCAGAAAGAGATGTAAATTCCACTGTAGCTTTTCAAACAGTGAATAATCATGGTCTGTTATGTTTGGTGATGAATCATGCGAGGAGTTGCAGATGGTGAGGGGTGCAGCTGTGCAGATGCTGGAGGAGCTGAGATTGGAGACTGGAGGACTGAGGGGGTGAAGGAGGTGATTTGGGGATGGGTTGATATGGCTGATAGAGGAGAGGGATAGCACAGCTGAAATAATATTGAAAAGGACTGTAACCTGAAATTTAGGATAGGAAGTGTGCTGGTGACTGAAAGGTGTTCTTGAGGAAGAAACATATTTTTTGGTGTTATCGATCTTGGAAGCAAAAATTGCAGTATCAGATAGCAAAGCAACTGGACTTTTGTCCTGAACCAAAACAATAAGGAGCCTGAGCTAGAAGTTTAAGCTATAAATGAAAAGAGAAGACTAGGAAACTTCATGTCTCTTTTAAAGGAATACTGGTCTTAAGTAGGAGAGCTTTTGTAGGAAAAGGTACAGATGCAAAGTTGTGGGCTTTTTTATTTCTCTTTTTCTGAGCAAGACGTAATGAGATCAGGGTGGCAAAATTTGGGAGTTTGTCAGGTGGAGAAGTTACATCTGTCTAAGTCAACTAAAAATGGGGGGTTGCAAGGTCTAATCATTAAATGGCAGGTAAGATTCAAATGAAACTTTCCACAATCTTAAATCAATATGTTAAACACACCTTTCAAATTTTTGCGTTAAGTAATTTTAATGTATCTTTTTCTTTTTTTCCTTCTCCATTTAGATTCAAAGTTTTGTTCCAAAACAATAGCTCTTTATTCAGGAAGAATGTTGCCATTAAGATGTCTGCAAGAATTAGGGGGTAGTGCAGGAAAATGTCCAAATCAGTCTTGGAAGAGAGTTTTGCCCCAAAACTGAGAGCAATTTTCAAGATTGTTTTCTCACCTCTTCTGGTCTAGTTACCTGTCAGGTATATGCAGTATGGTTTTCTGTGTATGTATTTTTGCAGTATGTGCCCCCAGCCCAATAATTCTGAACCTGCAAATCTCAAAGTAGAGCAGTAATGGCTGCAAAGGCATTAAAATTCAGTCATTTTCATGGAAGTTGGTGACTGGAATGAAGAAAGAAAAACACATTATTGACCCTGCTGAGGAAGTGATGCAATGTGAATCCAGCAATTTTCCCTTCTGTCTGACCTGTCAGCCAACACAGTTTCAGTTTCCAGCCAGCACAGGAGGACAAGTGAGCTCAGGCTAAAGCAGCCACGGTGTGTTTGTGGTGCTTTGGGGGTGCCACGTGGGCAATAGTAAACACCTGTGTGAATGGTACTTCTCAAATCTGGGTGCTGCCTCAGTGCTCCCAAGCTTTTATCTTGCTATGTAAACTCACAAAATCATATACAGGTGCAAAAACTTCACTGCCAGTCAATAAACTCAAAATTAATTGGCACCTGTCAAATATAATACGTGGCCTTGAGTGAAGTCGTATTCAGTTGAAGTATTTATGTCATAGGAACAATCCTTTGCTCTTCTCTTAAAGAATAAGCAAGGTTGAAATAAAACAGGAACATTAAATATGCTCAGAAAACAAAAGATTAGGCAATTACTTAACCTTCTTTTATGACAAATGTCATCTAAAGACTACTTTTATTTATAACACAGCAAAGATTCTAATTTCTAAAGAGTATGTTACTGCTATATGTTATGTTATAATATGTATGTGATATATATATTATGATAACATACTAAAGAATATTATTATCAATAATATATACCACTTGCTATCACACATAAAGGTTTGCAGATAACAAAAGGAATTCCTGTATCCTGTTTTGTAAGAACAGGTTTTAAGTTATCCATACTTACACATGTATCCTAAAGATTGCTGAAATACCATCAGTTTCAGAAAGTGCATCCAAGTGTTTTTTGATTTTAAGTTAGTGGCAAATAGCTTTTTCTTTTCATAAATATAGTATGCCTGAATTTTCCCATTTGTAAGGAAGAGTTACTAGACAGTTATACTTGTAAAAGTTACGTTTTCCTTGACAAAACTGTCATGTATGTTATGTTTTTGTGGGTTATTTGGTTTTGGTTTGTTGTTTTTTTTTTTTTTTTATCAAGCATGTGAGCAAGTAAATCTAGTGAGTGAGGGGTTTACGTAGCAGCACCATCAATATGCCAAAAATTTTGCCTTGCACTGCATCTGTGTGTATTAGATTATAATTTTAATTGACAATTTCAGTTGCACTGATGTCTTTAATTTGTTACCTTATGAAGTTTATTTTTACCATATGTAGTGAAAATGTACTCTGCAGGAGACTTAGTGAATAAATAAAGGTGTTCTTGAGGAAGAAACATATTTTTTGGTGTTATCGATCTTGGAAGCAAAAATTGCAGTATTTATTTTTACCATATGTAGTGAAAATGTACTCTGCAGGAGACTTAGTGAGGGGCTTACATTTTATTTACTTCAGGAACTATATTGGAGATAATAATGTAGTCACCAATCTGAAATGCAATTTCTATTTGCCTGTTCCCCTCAGGTTTCTGCATCCTTCAAGAAATGAGATCTCTGTAGAATATCAGGGTATAGTTAGAAAATTATCTAGCAGGCGCTTTTCATAATCTGAGATGCAGTAATCACATGTATAAGGAAACAATTGCAGCATTCCAGTTCAGTCTTAAGGATCTGGCTCCCAGTGAGCAGCATGTTGGGGCAAATGCGTGGGCTGTTTGTAAATGCTGTTGATGTTGTAATCAACTTTGACTTCACCACTCAAACTTAATTTTATGTATTAATTTTAGAAAAAAACCCACCTGGCAATGGCTTTAGGACATCTGATCTATGCCTGCGGTTCAGAAGATGCAGTTTTTGTGGGATTTTTGGTTTGTTCCTTTTTCTTAATTCTCTTAATTATGGCCATACCATGCAACCAGATTTAGCCTCAGTCTGAGCTCTGATCTCTGAAATTAAGGTGTCCCTAGCTGTTAATCAATTCATAATCTTGGCTTATGTAATTAGCTCATCAGACGTTTGTACAGTATTGCAAAACTTAGAAAAGCCTGGCAACTTCCAAGTTAATGGGCAAGGAGTTTTTGGGACACACTGAATAAATGGGTAAGGAGTTTTTGGGGCACAAGGAAAGTAAAATAACAGGGTAATAAAAATAAAGCAAATACTCAGATGACACATTCGTGTGAACGTGACCTTGGCTCTGGGATCAAATAGCAAATACATGTATGTCGTGTTTGTCTGAATGTGACCTCTCCTTGGTTCAAATATCAATCATAAATCAAACCCCAGCTTTTGATGTACATGCAGTGGGAGCAGCCTCTTAAATGACGCACCAGATCTCAATTTCTCAGCAGTTGTGGTCTCCACATGTCAGTGTTCAGCACACACTCCCAGCATGTGTGTCAGTATGTTCTGTCAGCTTCATGGCCTGCCAGGTGTTGTCACAGAGGCTTTAGAATCTGTAGAACTTTGGAGCACAAACTGTTGTGATTAACACATGTAATCTTTTGAATTGTCCTCAAGCACGGAATAATTTGTCTGGAATATATCTGTGACTTGAGGAGATGCTGACATTGAAATGGATTGGATGAAGAGCAAAACCTGGGGATTGATTCATTTGGGAAAGGGAAAAGGGGGGGTGTGTGGCAAGTGCAAAGTTGTAACAGTGGAGTGAGGTTTTCATTGGAAACTCTGGTGAGCTGTGAGCAGTATTGGTGGAAGTGCAGTGAACTTGAAAGGCAGCACATGGCAGAGAACACAGACTACTCTGTAACATAGTGCTTACTAAGATGTTGCCATGGCTTAGTTTCTTGCAGAAAAGAAATTCTTACTGTCCTTTTGAACCTGTTGCTAGTAAAATATACTTTCTTCAGTGGTTAGGCCACAAAAATACTGGATATTATGAACTCCAATATGAATATTTGCTTTAAGTGTATTAACAACGTATGTAATAAACTGACTAATCTTCCCTCATACTTCTTTACACACTGATTTTTAAAGCCATGTTAACAGTAGTATCTTGATTCTATAGATTAGGCTGGTAGTCAGTTTGAGTATAAAAATGGAAACAGACACCATTACAAACTGGGAGGTTTTTAAGCTTTCTGTGTATCAACTATAAAAGTAGAAGCAAGACAAAAGACTTTTTTAACGCAGTTTTTCACTTGAGTCTTTGGCAGTGCTTGCTTGGGTTTGGTACCATGTAAGTTTCAGACTAGATTATAATGGAGTTAAAAAAATACAAAAACCGAGGCACTCAAAATACAGAAAGCAACAAACAAAAGAAAAAACCCCAAAGCCCCACAAACAAACAAAAAACCCAAAGCAACAAAGACCCCTCCAAAAACACTTATTGAAGAAAATAGTAAATTGAAAGAAAACATTAGGTTTTTTTCAATAACCGTAAGTATAATATTATATAGTTTGTTTATATTACTCTTGACTTATGCTGAAGTTCTGAGTAGACATTCTTTAAAGGATTCAACAGACACAGATTTAAAAGACATTTGAAAGCCTTACTTTGACATACAGCTATTTCTGACTTTAGTTTCAGTTCAGCATTCACTAGACAGAAAAGTCAAGTCTTCCTATTCCCAATTACAGAAGGCTCCAAAGCATTTACTTTTTGGATATGAAAACCCACATTTAGGAGAGAAAAAACCAAACCCAACAACCAAAAAATCTCAGTCATGTTGGCATTCTATGCAGATTTGAACCTATTTGAGCTTGAAGGCAGTTCAAACAACACCTCAATCTCCACTCTTTACAATATGGCATTTTCCTTTTATCAGGAGAGCCTGGATGCAATTTGAATAATGCCATGTTTGATACATCCATTTATGTGGCAGAAAGCAAGCATGATTGCAGATAGGTGTAAACTTGAGGTGATAGACCTGTAAGTCTTGTCTTTGGAGCCTGAAGGCAAAGGTTGCAAAACCTTCCTGTCCTGGTGCTGATGAAACCCAATCTGGCTGGTGTTGTCAAAGGGATTGCAGGGGCTCCTTTAAACACAGCCTTCAGGTCTCACTGTGGTCTTTCATTACATCTGAAGCTGAGCTGTCTGATACAGGCTGACTGCTCTAATGGTGTGGATGAAATATGGTGAAATCTATTTTTCTGGTCTAATATGAAGTCAGTGTAAATATAAAGGGTTCTGAATGGAGCTCCTGGTTACCAGGATCTTGAGGGGCTTGTTGAATTTAAAATTCTCCATTAGAAAGGCACTTGATGCTAGGATATCGTTTTATTCTTTACAAGCAGCTGAATTCTTTCTTTGAGCTAGATTCTTCTCTCAGTTGAGTTTCCAGCATTGTAACTTTATTTAATTTCAGTTTTGTTATTTGTTTCTTGGAGCATGTTGTGTCAACTCAGAGTAAATGCCTGTATCTTCCATTTACTGGATTTCAGTGGCAGTTTTACTGCTGGAAGGTGAGTATCTGTGGGATGTGCACGTAGCAGCTGCATGACAGTTCCATGGCCCTGCCAAAAGATGGTAATACCCCTTAATCTAATAGAGGTGCTGTCTGCTCTGTAAAGCATTTTTCATCTCTCACAGGAGAGGCATTGCCTTCTTCACTTCAGGCAGTGCAAGTGCCTGGTTTGCAGAGCCAGCCTGTCCACACAGTCGCTGGATTCTGCAGGGGAGATTCAGGCTGCACATGCAGTTATATTTTGGCCATGCAGCACATGTATCCCTCTTGCCAGCTGCTTATTTCTGCCCTCTCCATTAGGCCAGCACTGGTATTTGTAAGGCTTTGCAGTGAACTGGATCAGGGAAGTGGTTGGATTGAAAAGTACCATGGTTTTAGTGTCTAATCATGGCCTCGAAGATCAGTCATGGCTCTGGAAATTCCATTGAGCTCCACTCAACCCAAACATGTTAAGTGAGCTGTTTGACGTTAGGTGAGATGAATTACCTCTCTTATTTCTGTTTGCTGAAAATTAATTTTCTCTTTGTAGTTTTTCCTGCATTAGTAACTGCATCTGTTGTGTGAAAACTAGAGGGTATGATGTGTGAAATAAATAGTTTCATTATCTCCTGAATAGTTTTGTTGCTGTTATTAGTTACTTCTTAAACAGTAATCTTGGCAAAACAAACAATTTTCCAAACTATTTAGTGTATAATGAATGTGTTACATAAGTGAAAGAAAGCATTGGAGGAATTGTGGATATATAATCTTGAAGGTCTAGAAAGCAGCTGAATTGTCTAAAGCAGGAAGGTCACATTTAAAAGGAGAATTGAGTGGTCCTGTTCAGAGACACTGATCTGTAATATACACTAGCCAATGTCATTTAAAATCCAGTAGGACAGAAAATCCTGGATCCAAAGAAACACAGCTTCCTAGTTCATTAAGTTCTCCTCGAGTCTGGCTGAGTTATATAAAACAAACAAAAAAACCCCATTCCTATGTTGTTTTTATCATTTTGTCTGGGCTTAACCCCAGGAGGCAACCAAGCCCCATTTGCTCACTCCTCTGCCATGGGGCTGGGGAGAGAATTTGAATCAAGGTTGCATAGAATTTTTCATTATGTGTCTTTTAAGATCCTGACTTTGCAGCTTTGCTGTCAATTTTCAAAATTAGGGTATGTGAATTTTGTTTTCTTTTAAAGGCAAGGATACCTATTAGTTGCTTATGGTATCTTGGAGTACAGCTCCAAGGAAAAGAGATGAAGTTTTTCTGGGGATTTTGGAGAGGGGGTGTGCAACTGGCAGTCTTGATGAAGGGGTGGCTTACGAAAATTTTTCATCACATGCATAGAAAATGTTCTCTGTCTTATGTTATTAATACTTTCTAAAATAAAAAATAGTATGAGTATGTAAGGTTACAAACTATGAGAACTGAATCAATTGTCACCTCATAGAGGAGAAAATATGCATCCTTTCCCCGGTGGAAGTCTGGGTGTCACACTTTAGGTACCAAATCTTATTTTCCATTCTTTTTTGTGTTGAATCAGGATATTGGAAGTATTCTGCAGTTTACATATTCAAGGATCTTCCTATCCAGTGAAGTTTTCTAAAAATATCTATTACAATCACGAGTTTTACATGTGCTGTTTTCAGCCCCAGCATTCCCAAAATGACCTAGAGGTAATGATTGTTTCAACTTTAACCCTGGTATTTGCAAGCAAGCCCTTTACACGATCAATTTGTTTATGCAGTAAGATCAGACTTTGTTACTGCTTCCCAGAGACCTTTGCATTTCAGAGACCTCTTTCCTTACAGGGATTATCCCAGGTGTGGCAAGTATTAAATGTGGAAGGGCTGGAGGTTTAGTATCCCTCCATCCCTTTCCAAAAATGAAGCAAGTAACTGATAGCTGCATCTTGAGGTATTTTTCTTTAATAATCTAACTGATTTCTTTGGGACTGATTTCAAGTTTATAGGTAAGTTAGTGGGTATTCACAGTGAGGTGGTGGGAAAGGACTTCTTGTGAAAATAGACATATTTCAGAGATAACAGGATGTGACAGAGTAAAATCTGTTTAACCTTAAAACCATAATTACATGAAATAGTGTCCTTATTTTTCTATGTTCTACTCTCTTGTTTTCAGCTTGTGTGTGTTGGTACTTGGCAGTAGGAAAGGGGTTATGGAGACTAAAGTATTGTGTGGGAAACTGAGAAAATCCTCTGCAGGTGTCTTTGTGCCACAGAATTTTTGTAAATATTTAAGTGATATTTGAGTGGAATCATCATGCAGCATCTACTGTGTCTACTGTTGTAACATGTACAGGGCTTTTTGTAAAGCAAAATTCTCTCTGTGAATATTAAATGAACTTCATACTCATTACCCTTTTTATTTTAGAAGCTTTTTTTCGTTCAAGCGAGGATCAATGCATATTATGTGAAATCTGCCAATGAAAGCATATGCATGTGTAAACATGCACAGAACACAGAGAAGCCAGAAGGCAGTTTACTGCTTAAGGACTAGACATTAAAGATTTTATGTGCTTATAAATAAATTGTCAGTATTGTGAATATTAGTATATTTTAACAGTCTTCAGAAATTGTTATGTTGTCACCGTGCTTGCTTAAGTACAGTTAATCATTGACAAGAGCTCTAATGATTAAGCAGCTGTAATTTACTTGTAGTGTTTGAAAGTACAAAAGGGTACGTGATTTAATAGTTAAAACAAGAAGCGCTCCATTTATGTTTCACCAGCTATTAGGTTGTTTTTCCAGAAATTTAGCTAAAAAGGCTGCTGAATTTTACATATTGATTGTAAATGAGGAAAGTGTGGTGCGGTTTGGGCGATAGCAGGCAGCTGTTGCCATGTTCAGAAGTCAGCTCTCAAGCTTTCCTGACAGATAATGCCTATTTTGGTTGAAGGTGGACTTCAGTGTTCACTTAGTCTTTTAAAAATACGTGTGCTGGATGAAGAAGTGATACTTGGAGAGATGTAAGTGATTCAGCAGGGAACACTGGATGCAAGAAGCATTCCAGTGCCTGCTGGAACCTCCCCAGCTATCCTGGGGCTGAGTGTCTGCAGAGGAATACAGTGTTTCTGTGCTGTGAACAAGTGGTTTAGCCCAGGAGAACTTCATGGAGAGCACACTGGATGAGCAGTGCCAATCACATGCTCTGCCATTCCTCTCTTCCTTTTGCTGATGGCTCCTCAGGGAGACAAATGTAATAGTCTCCTTTGGGTTGCTGGGGGTTTCTCTATACTTTTCCCCCATCACAAAATAGATGCATCACACAGATTAGAATTTAACTTTATTTTCACAAATTACATAGAAGGGATTTCTCATTTCTGAGTTTGAGTATGTCCTGGTTATGCCTGGGTAGGTAGCTAAGAGCAAACAGCACAGTTAGTTCCAGGGCTTATCCACGTGTTACTGGGCTTATCCATGCTCTGTGTCCAGCTCTCACCAGCAGCACAGTCAGTACAGTAATGTCCCTGTTGTCTGTAACTGGTGTTGGAAATAATGGATAAATTCCCATACTTAGTCTCCTAAATATTCCTGCTTGTTGTGCTATGTGACATAGAAATTATTTTCCTTTTCTAGTTAAAACTATCCTGTTTCAAAGAAATTGGGCAAATAGATCTGTACTACTGGTCTTTGTAGAATGAGATGGCAAGTTAGTAATAGTGGCAGCATCTCCTTTATTATTCCTGCTGAAGATTAGTGAGTAGAATATTGATGTTTGTTACAAATTTTGGTGGGAAGTGCATAATGCCTTCTGTAGAAACACTTTTCTCAGCAATGGAGAGAAAACAACAATCTACAGATTGATCTTGTCATAACTTTCATTCATCTTGAAGTCTTTTGGGGAATTTTCCCCAGCCCGTGCTCTTGATGATTCATTTTTCATAAAGCTTCCAGAGCAATAGAATGTTGTATAATATTTCACCTTTTTATTAGAAATCCTGTATTCACTGTGCTGCAACTGGTTCAAATTTTTTTTTAATATCTGATTTTTTTATTATTATTATTCTTTCACCAGTAAAAAGAAGTTTAAGTGACTGCTCTATTTGATCAAAATGGTGGACACTGAAAACCAGCTCTATCCCCTTACTCCCTTGGAGGAGGAGGATATAGACAGCCCTTTATCTGGAGAGTTCCTACAAGATATGGAGAACATTCAAGACCTGTCCCAGTCTCTAGGTGATGATAGTTCTGGAGCTTTAAGTTTAACAGAATTCCAATCACTGGGAAATGGTCCGGGATCTGATGGATCAGTTATAACAGGTAAGAGAGTTTGGTTTAACATAAAACTTTCTTTTATAAATAGAATGGTAGAAATTAATAACTACTTTAATGCAATAATTGTTGTTTATGATGAAGTGACACTAGAAATGTATGAGCTGATTATTGCATGGTTTTAAAATACTTAAGGCTGAAGTTACTATGTTAGACAAATACCACTGAAGAATGGCTGTAACAAAGTTACACAGTCTTTAGTCGGAGGCTTTGTTTGGGAGTCACTGCAGTGGTGTGGGACACTGTGGTGATCTCAGTAAGGTTTTCCTGTTGAATCTGGGTGTTTGCAAGTCTTTTAGCAGGAGAGCCATTTGAAGTAGTTTACTATTAACCTTTGGTTGGTTTGCATTATGCTTTGTTTTGGGGGGTTCTTACTTTAGATCAGTTCCCAGCCTGTGATCCCTATTTCACCTTGGAACAGTAGAACTGAGGCGGCTGAAACGAGCAGTGAGGGTTTGAAGGGAATGGGGAGAGCTGCCTCCTGGCACTGTTGACTGAAGGAATGTGTCTAGAACTATGACTTTGTTCCCTTTTGGTTGCAGACCTTCTCATGAGAGAGATGCCTTGTACAGGAAAAGCTTTCTGTATGTATTTGTTTATAGCGTGGTCCTTCAGAGGCAGGAGGCTTTGCCATGATTTGAGAGTAGGTGTGTACAAGGCCTGTAGTGATTTAGATCAGCTTCTACTGTCACCTTCTCATGGAGTGTTCAGTGCTCATTGCAAAACATACTGGGTTTGTGGTTAGAGAACATGCAAAATGTAAAGTTCCAAGGCTCAAGTTCCATAAGGCAAATGAAATCACGCTTCAAAAAAATCCTGGGTTTAGGCTGTTCTTGATGACTCTGATGCCTGTGGGCTTGGCAGTGCTGGCAGTGGAGACTCTGAGTTCTGTGCCAAGGTTTTTTCCAACATAATACTTGCTGACCTACATTCATGAGTGTTTCTTAATCTGTCTGTTAAAATAACACACCCATTAATTTGCTGAAGTCTTGTGGTGCAAGTTGCAAGATGGAAGATAGAAGAAATTCTGGCCTCAGAAAATATTTTCCTCAAACAAGGTGGAAATATTAATTGAAATAATTAAGGTTGGAACGTGTTAGTTTTGTAATGTGTTCTACTGGTGGCACGTCTGGCAAGTTTATTTCTTTGTATGGTTCAGAAATGCTTTGCCCATTATAAGAACAACACAAAATATCTGAGCCAGGCTATTCCAGAAGCAGGCATTTGTGTTAGCTTTCTTTTAATATCTGATGTGCAGGACTCATCCATCTACTTTTCAGGCCTCAGTTTAGATTGTAATTTAAAATTATGGGTAGCTTTTCAAAGGTCAGGGGTCCTTATGTACATCTGAAGTGTATCTGTGTGAGGCAGGAATGTGTCTCGTGGTACTGCAGCACGAGATGCAAGATGTAAAGCCAAGATGAGCTGTTCACAACCTTTCTGCAAAGAACATTGGTGTGGTGTGTATTTATTTGGTCCATTATCACCCATCTAGTTCTTGTAGCCAGAGTCACTTCAGTAAAGTCTTTTCCTTCTTGACATCCTATGTCACATCAAAATTAGCAAGGTACACCCTGTATTTTTTGTCTATTTGCACTGGGAATATGAATTATTTGTCACAGACTTTTGGTCAAATTGTTAGGTCACTTAATGACTAGTAACACAAGATTATTATTTAGAATAAGCTCATTTTTTGTGTGGTTTTTAGTATAGAAATGGTATCAATCTTGATAGAATAGTATTTATGAAGTGTTCCTTTTTTTTTTTTTTTTAGACACCCTTTCACCAGCATCCAGTCCTTCATCCATTAATTTTGCCACAGCTCCAGGTAGCATAGATGAATCACCCAGTGGAGCATTAAACATTGAATGTAGAATTTGTGGGGATAAAGCCTCAGGCTACCATTATGGAGTACATGCTTGTGAAGGTTGTAAGGTACAGTCATAATTTTCTTCTTAAGAACCGAAATCATGTTGCTTTATGTATGGGGTAATATGAAGATAAACATTTGATAGGTAAATGTTTAATTACTATAGCTCTAGCCATTACAATTCTTTAAATAATAAACCTACCTGTGATCTTCTTTCTGAAGCAAGTCATCCAGACACCATAACTTAATTCCAGACCTTCATCAAGCAGGAGCAATTCACAATGCTAATTTTTATGCTGCTTTTCTGCATGTAGTTAGTGAAATGCTAAAACAAAACGCTAAACTATGACCAAAAAAAAAAAAACAACAAAACCCGACCAAAAAAAACCCCAAAGCCTTCTTGCTCCACTAGTGTTTTATTTGTGTTGGGAGTATGGCTGGGAGGAGTATGCCACATTCCTGTTATAACAGGAACAAATCCCGAATTTCTCACCTCCACCACATGCTGCCTGAATCCCTTAGTATTGTACCTGTTGTAATTTTGGGCCCAGGGCATGTCTCTGGTGCAATTACTCTTATCATTAATGCATAATTCTTGGGATGATATGACCCATGAACTATAAGATTCTTTTCTTTTTCCTCTGATGTTTCAGATTTCCATCTTTTTTCTATATTAGAAGGTAACAGGAGAGAAATAACGGTCTTTGTGTACAGCTTTCTCTCATGCATCATGTCAGTATGATCATTTGAATGTAAATCTTATGGAAGAATGCAGAATGTCTGTTAGAGATGGGAAACCAGTTCCTAGCCAGGTGTGTCCCTTAGCCTAAATGACATGTTGCTCTGTGATGTGACACAAAATGTTGAGATGGCTCTGGATTTGCTGTCCCTGTGGTTGGGCAGCGTGTGACCAGCCTTGCACTGCAGACTGGAGATGTCCTGGAAAGAGCAGTTGAGTTAGAGGTTGTTCTACAATAAATGGTAAAAGAAAAAAAAATACTTGTATGATTGAAGCTTAGTAGTCAACATTCATTAACATTACGTGTTGTTTTTTTCAAACTTTTCATAGGGCTTTTTTAGAAGAACAATTCGCTTAAAACTCATCTACGATAAATGTGATCGCAACTGCAAAATTCAGAAAAAAAATCGTAATAAGTGCCAATACTGTCGTTTTCAAAAGTGCCTTTCAGTTGGAATGTCACATAATGGTAGGTAAGAGTGCCCTTAATTTGTTTGTTCCTACCCAGAGTCTGCTGCTGGAGGCAGGCATTTGGATAGCATTTTTACTCATACACGTGAATTGAACCTCAGATTTTTTACAGGACAGATCTTTGCAGGAGACACCTGTTTCCCTGATGGGTTCCTGTGGTTGATACAGACCTGCCAAATGTGCTGTTATGAGCTTTACACAGTTGTGCCACATGTCAGTTTGTCCATATGAATGTTCATTTGTTTATTTGCTTTCTTCATCCCAGAACTTTGGCACCAGTACTGCCATTGAAACAAATTTCAACACTGGAAGAATTCTGATAGAGGGTTTTGTAGAAGAGTAGGAGGAGAACAACTGCTTTCACTGTGAGGGCGAGTGACGTAGGATAGAAATCTGTAGGAAAGCAGCCTTCATTATTTTTCAGGTTACAGTACAACAGCTCTTGGGCAGATGGTTCAGAAAGTGGGGAGGGAGGGCAAAGATCTGTGCTGACTGTGCAACAGGAACCTGGTGGGTTGTTGGTTAAACAGAATGGTAAAAATCCAGAACATTTAGATACCCAGATTAAAAGTTACGTTGTTGTTTGTGCTAGTGATTTAAGGTAAGGGTGGCAAGCTTGTGGCTCACAGACCAATTTCAGCCCATGAGGCAGTTCTCTGTGCAGAACTCAGCTTGCTGAGCAGCACGGGTGAAGAGAGAGAGGCCAAGCCATGAGAAGGCACATCTCACTTGGTCAGATCACAGGAGTTTGCTTTCCCTGCTTGGCTCTGATATTGTCCAGGCTGAACTTGGGGGCAGGTGCAGCATGAAAATGGGTAAAAATGCTGGGCTAGGTGAAAAGCTGTGGGTTAGGAGACAAATTTCCTAAGGAAACTCTGCAGATGGGATAGGTGGGGTAGAAACACGGCTGGGGAAGCTGCTTGTGACATTGTAGACAAGAGTCCCAGCAGGACACATTGTGAGAGTTGACTTTCTGGTTCTGCAGAAGCCTGGCTCTCCTGCAGTGAGCCTTGACTGAGATTGAGGTCCATTGGGAGAGGATTGATAGTCTCTGCAAGACTGGGGATAACCATCCTCAAAAAGTGTGCTGGATAACAAAGTGACATCTCAGGTTGGGAGCTGAGCAGGGAGCCGTGCTGGTTGGCAGGAACTGACATCCATATGAGGCTGTTTCATCCTACTAAAAACTGTGGCCACCTGTACTCCAGTTGAAGGGAATAGCCACAGTTTCATTGCAGCAAACATGTGGGAGGCAGCAGGGAAAAGGGATGACAGCTAACTTGCTGGGAATACTTCTCAGGAAAAGTGCTACAACTGAGTTTACACCCATGATCTTAAAATGTAAGTTTTAGTTTAGAGCAGGTATTCTTCCACTTTTTCAACAGGTTGATGTGACCACCCACCCTTAAGGGGGAGGAAGCACCTAAGCCAGATTCCATACAGGCTTTCCTTGCTGGGTTTCCATTGAAGCTGTATTTCAGATCATGCCTAGTGTCATGAGAAGACCTCCTGGGCATGTTGAAGGGCTGATGGTGTTCATGCCTTGAATTGCTCAGTGTAGGCAGGCTCACTGGTTGGATGCTGAAATGCAGTACAAGCAGCTCACTGTGTGAGCCATCTCAAATCCTTGCACACCTCCCAATGGGGCTGGCTTAGCTTGAAACTGAAGCTGAAGAAGGATGTGGACGTGCCCATGAATGGCAGGACCACTTGCCCAAAAACCAGGAGACCTCCACACCCAGAGGTGTTTCAGACTTGCATCTCCTGCATCTCAGAAGAATATCCCAGTGCCTACATTGGGTAGTCAAACTGTTCTCCTCTCCAGTCTTGAAGGGCTCCTCTGTTGATAAAGCAGTATGGAGTATTGGGGGTAGAGGAGCTTTTGTTGCCTGTAGCTTTGAGCTGGAAATGCAAGTCTTTGGGCTGGGGTTCCCACTGGCAGTACAGAGGTGTTGAAAAAAGAACTGGATGCCCCTGTGGGTTCTGAGCCAGCAGAGGGATTCAGACCTGACTGATGCAGCTCTCCAGCTCGTGTGTGTGCTTTCTGCCAAGCTCCTGTCATGAGTTTACTCAGTGTTTGAAGAGTTCCCAAGGTGAACTTTGAGTTTCACATTTGGAGCTGTAGAACTCGGTAAGGAGAAAACAAAATACAAGTGTATTTAGGTGATGTAGAAGGGAAAAGGAATGTGTTCTAGCTCACTGCAGATAGCACTTTGTGTTCTGAAACACCTGATTTCCTCCAGTTTAGCATACTAATCACTGACTGTGGTGGGAAGGGGGCGATTTCTTCACCTTCAGCTCAGTTCTTCTAGACAGAAAAATCTTACTGCTCTAATCAGCAAGAGTAAAAGGCTTAAGTTCTTGTATAATTTGTGTTTGTTTTACAATTATGTCTTCCCATCAGCAATACGTTTTGGACGAATGCCAAGGTCTGAGAAGGCCAAGCTCAAAGCAGAAATCCTAACAGGTGAAAATTATGTAGAAGATTCAGAAATGGCAGATCTTAAATCACTTGCCAAAAGAATTCATGATGCCTACCTGAAAAACTTCAATATGAACAAGGTGAAAGCCAGAATCATCCTTGCAGGGAAAACCAATAACAATCCAGTAAGTACTTTTTCTGTTACTGACAGGTAGATAAGGTGATTGTAATAATTTGGTAGACCCTTTAGCAAATCTTTTAGAAAATAAATATCATGGTAAAACAGATGTGAAATATTCAAAGCAAATATCTGTAGTAAATATGGTTGCTTTTAACCACTATCAGAATAATAAGAAGCTTTAGGAAAACTAGGTTATTACCTTGTAAGTGAAAAACTCATAGCCCTAAATTATTGTTCTTAATTAAAAGTGAAGTGATACCTGAATGTGAATACCTCTTGATATGGGGAGAACGGTTCAAAATTATTTTCCTCTTATGACAGTGAAAAAAAAATGTTTTTCTGTCACAAATGCCAGGATAAGTACTATTAACTTATAGGGTGTACAGATGCTCTGCATGACTATTCTGTAATCAGAATAATATTTATAGCAGGAGGGAAAAGAAAACTTGAGTTTGTAATTTTTTGTTTGCAGTGCTGGACATTTCCTCACCCAGCCTTCCTGGTCTTTTCTGTATGGTTCCTTTGAAAGGCAGAAGCAAGCAAGGTTGTGAAGACACATATGCTGTAGAAGTTATTTTTCTTTCAGGATAATTTAGCCAAGGTCTACCCAATTTGATCAACTGCTTTTTGTTTGGTAGCACATGGGAGAGTATAATTGATGTAAAGACTTGCTTGTTTCACTTCATGCATATTTATTTAAGCTCTGCTGTGATTTTTGTTACTTGTATGTAGAAGATAAGTATCTTATTTTATCAGCAACTTCAGTTTCAGTAAAAATTTGCAGGGATGAAACTTTACATATGCCATAATGAAAACCATGTCAGGATGGGGATGAGTGTTATCAAAATTGCAAGCAAACTGTCTTCTGCATTATGGAGTTTGGCATGTAATAGTCTGGTCTAGCCAAGCCTACAGCTTTCTGCATCAGAAGAGAGACACAAATTATCCCAGTCTTTTTCATTGCACTAAAGAGGTGTGTAAAATGAAGCACAGGCTTAAACATTTTAGGGGTACAGGCTGACGTGAGCCTACAGTCAATACCACCTTTAGCTCCTCACTGAGGGGGCTTCTGCAGAAAATCAATTTTGTGCTTGTTTCCCTGTGACAGAACCATAACAGAAGATGTGTCACATGTGCAGGGATGGATCCTAGAGCACTTAATCCCAGTTCTTGTATTGGAATGTGTGTGGCCACAGCCACGGGACTGACCAGCCAACAGTGACCAGCACACGTGTGCCAGGGTGAATTTGCACATAAAAATTAGTGAAGAATCAGTCCTAGGGTGTTACAAATAGGCTGCTTCCATTTTTTTTCCATATGCAGGGAAGAGCAAATGGGTTTTAGGCTATTTCATCATCTCCTAAGAAAACAAACATCTTCATTTTCTTTTGACTTTTCAGCAGAAAAACAGATTTTAAAAGAAGGGGGGTTTTACTTGTAATTCACAACCCACCTGTTTCAGAACAGTGCATTAACAGCTGATTTCAGTGAATCCTAATTTTTGGCACCACTGCAATTCATTTCAGAATGAATGAGCATTCTTCATTCACAGTGTCACAGGGTGACACAGTGTCGTTTTTAAATTTAGCTCCCAAGTCCTTAGCCACACCTCTTTTCTGCATGTTGAAATGATGTTATTTTTTTAAAAAGTGTATAGGATAGTGTACATCTATTAAAGGTTTAGAGATGTGTTGTGTTTCTTGCTTTGTCACTTTCCACTCATATCCACCTTCCCATGGGAAGTTTGCTCTGTGTAACTGTGCTGGAGTGAGATGGAATGTGCAGTAGCCATAAACATTTAAAAATGGACAGCCATAGGAACCTGACCCATTGGACAGTTTTCTGAATGAAACAAGTGAGTCCTGTGAATTCCTAATAGAACACTATGTTCTATGTTTAATCTGAAATGAGCAAAACAACACAGGGAAGGTGCTTGGTGTGTATGGAACTAAATTTCTGTTCAAGGTCAGTAGCTGTGACTTTGCTAGGCTGAGAAGCACTGGGGCTTGTTGTTTTCCTTTAGTGGATTGTACTTTGTTTTGGTTGTTGCTCTGCAGATATGTGTAAAATTTTTTTTGAGTTCTGATTGTTCTTAAGAAAATCTGAATGCTTCTCTAGCTGTGATGTTTTAAGAGAGTGGATAACCTGTTTGTAAAGCATATACGTTTCAAAACAAAGGGGTTTGTGGAAAAGACCAAATTTTGTGTTTGGCATTCTAGTGGGATTCTCTGCTTAGAGATGACTCAGCATCAACTGCAGCTAGAAAGTTGGGACAACTGGGACATTGTCTATGAAAATCTGATAATAAAACACAAGAATAATGCAGGGTTCACATTCTTATGCAAATATGCTGCCCTATGTATTGAAATGACTGTCTGTATTCCCCCTAGGGTACTTCAGGAAAGCATCATGATGTGCATCAGATATAGTTAGTTTAGGAATCAATAGGAGTGTAGGCAGAATAACCTGGACTTCTGGAGAAGGTAATACAAGTCTTTTGTGAACCCTCTGGGACTGGTTCTGAGATGGAAATGTGCATACCAAGCACGGGACTGCTGGAGCTTTGCTGTGACTGTTAGATAAAACTAAATTAAAGATATGCCATACATCTTTTACATTTGACTATTTGCATTGCTGTTTGCAGGGCAGACGTGTTAGGTATTGCAGTTTGTCATACACCGTTTGTCTTGATGAGAATTACAAAAGAACTCAGGGTTTACTGACAGTTGAGGACTGATTAGCAAGGAAGTTAAAGTTTATCAAAATTCTTACTCTTGAGGAAGAAAACGATTAATAACCTTTATTTAGTGACTGAACTAGTGGGTTTTTTTCTCTGTAGCCTTTTGTTATACATGATATGGATACCTTATGTATGGCAGAGAAGACCCTGGTGGCCAAACTGGTGGCCAATGGGATTCAGAACAAGGAGGCAGAAGTTCGAATCTTCCACTGCTGCCAGTGCACGTCCGTGGAGACTGTCACGGAGCTCACGGAATTTGCCAAATCCATCCCTGGCTTCTCCAGCCTGGACCTGAACGATCAGGTGACGCTGCTGAAGTACGGGGTGTATGAAGCCATATTTGCCATGCTGGCCTCTGTGATGAACAAGGACGGGATGCTGGTGGCCTATGGGAATGGATTTATAACCCGGGAGTTCCTGAAGAGCCTGAGAAAGCCGTTCTGTGATATCATGGAGCCAAAATTTGATTTTGCAATGAAATTCAATGCACTGGATTTGGATGATAGCGATATATCCCTTTTTGTTGCTGCCATTATTTGCTGTGGAGGTAAGCATTCCATACTTGCTCCCTAAGGTAGTAAATGTTAATATTTCCCCTTCGTGAATTAAAAATTTTAATGGAAAAGCTTCTGTCCTCTGGAAGATTCAGTTCTACCACTAACTAAACTTTGAGGAATCATTATAAAATTATGACATGTATTCTTTTGCTTGTTTTGAGAACAGATCGTCCTGGTCTTGTAAATGTAGGACACATTGAAAAAATGCAGGAGAGCATTGTGCATGTACTGAAACTTCACTTGCAAAACAACCATCCTGACGACACCTTCCTCTTCCCAAAACTTCTCCAAAAAATGGCTGATCTCCGACAGCTGGTCACAGAGCATGCTCAGCTTGTTCAGATAATCAAGAAGACTGAATCTGATGCACATTTACACCCTTTACTACAGGAAATCTACAGGGATATGTATTAAGGATTTTTAGTATTTTTTTTTCCACAATATTTAAAGACAGAGAAATACAGATGGGAGCAAAACTACTTGTACAGTTACGTGCTGTTCACTCAGCCCAGAGCAGGAAAAATCTAAAACTGGGGAACTGGAGTGTTACACTTCTTTTGGTTTGGGATCTTTCGTCTTCTTTTGAAAAAGTGCTGCAGAAAAATACTGGTCAGAGTGCTCAGTGAAGTGTCTTACAATGGTTCTTTTATTTGGAAATTTGAAGATTGGTAAGGAATACATATTTGTATAATAAATCAGAATGTTAAATAACAGAAATGAACAAAATTGTATTTCCTCTTGGCTTAGTCATTTTAGTATTAATATAACGAATTCAGCACCTTCCTTCCAGGTATCTGCACAATCAGAAAGACAATGCACTTTTGCCTAATGGTAATTACTGAGAACCAGCTAACACTTTCTTAAAGCATTCAGTCTAGGTGTAGCAAATGGCTGGATATTACTGTCCATACACTTCTAAAAATTTGGAAAGCCCTTTGATCCATTGCTGCTTTAATTCCATGAAATGATGTACAGCTTCATCTAGTGTTACCTTGGCATACTTAGGGTTAGCATGTTTAAAAGATGGTTCTCTTATGAAACTAAACAAAATCCAAAGAGTTATCTAAAATACAGCAGAGATGCTCCAACAGGTGTGTCTTCAAGAGTAAATATGATAAACTGATGGGACCTTTTTGTTTCAAAAGTCTTTTAAGGAAATGTGAAAATATCATTGATGAAAAATACATCATGTACCTTGTGTGTTTTTTGTAGAACTTGTAATAGCTCAGGATGCAGTTTTGACATAAAAATACTATTTTTAATTAGCAAGAGTTTTGGAGAGACTGAAAAATCTGATCCTACCCCAGGGATAAAAAGAAAAAAAAGAAAAAGAAAAAGAAGAAAAAAAAAAAATTAACTTTCCAGTAGTGATACTGCAGTTGTAGCTGACTCCAAAGGAATGATTGTATAGGAAAAGCACCAGCTTCCTTTAAGTGTCTTGGCAGTGTAGTTGTTTGCACCTGTTTACTTTTCTGATGAGTACACTGCTTCATTTTTTACTCACTTGGATATATTTCTATTCCTTCTTTGGCCTCATTGATAGAAGTGTTTGGTACTTGTTTTCACCAGATTTTTTCCTTGTGGGTGACAGCAATACCAAGAACAGTGTTTGTAGGTGTCAGACTGTGTCACAGTATGAAAGGCAGCACAGCTGAGAGTAAGTTTATCGTGTTCCTTGGAGCAAACTGATTTTTACAACAGCAGTTGCTGTACTCCTGGTGCAAAACAAGCCATGAGGAAATGGCTTTCTGACTTTGCCACTTCATGGGCTCTCTTCTCAGAGAGCTGCCCAGAAATGCCAGCTGCATGCAAGGCACTCTGCTGTTTCTCTTTCGTTTCTTTGATATCGTAACTTCACATTATTACCTCCCAATTTTACTTTCTGTTTCACAGCACTGAGGTCTCAGGAGCAATCCCAGCATTTTCACTAAAGCTTTCAGTGGCACGGGAGGACATTGTGTACTTGTTTTATTGTAGCACATTTGAAGACACCAGAATCTTCACTGCAAGGACTGAGTGATGGAGTGAGAGCATCACACTGCTATTCCTGTTTCAGTGGCGATGCTTGTTTCTGTCCAGGCCCACAGGCACAGCTGGACACTGGAAAAATTACAGGTTTAAAGGCAACTTGGAGTTTATCTGGGCAATGACTGTGGCAGGAGTCATTGATAAACATAGATATATTTAGTGTAAAATATTGAAGCACAGGCCTCAAATTTGGTGAGCATCTAGGGCAGAATAGAAACTGTAACTGCATGTGCAGTTAAAACAAAACTTCCTCCCCTTCCCTGTTGCCAGCAGGAAGAACAGGCCTCAAACACTGAGAGAGGAATGTTGGTCTTGCCAGGAACACTCAGACGAGAAATGGGCTGCCTTTTGTGTCCCAGAGCAGCACACAGTGTGCCCTCAGAAACAAAGAGAGGATTTTAGGAATGCTGCTGCTTTATTCTCCCAGCCAACCCTGTTTCACTGAGAAGCTGTGGGGTTTAGGCCACAGAAATAATCGATCTGCAATATTGCTGATGCAAAAAGTTGTCAAAATATCAGCCATTCTGGGATAGCGTTCTGAAACTGTAGGAGCCAACTGTTAGTTTATCTTCTAACAAAAAAGATAACTTGAACTTTTTTCCCCCTCAGCTCAGATTTTTGCAAAGGGCAAATCTCAAAGTTATATTCCATAGGCTTGGTGTAGTGTAGGTTCTCAGGAAAATCAGCCACAGTCAGTGTGCATAACTATTTTTCCAGCTCTTGTTCTCAAAAGCAGCTAAAACACTTTAGTAACACTTAAAAACATGGAAAATTAATAATAAATACTAAAATTCTCAGCAAAGCTATAAAGAATTGCAAATAGAATAACTCAGTGAAAAACATTTAGCTGGTTTAGCAGATGCTGGTAACAAGGTCCTGTTATTAGCATGAGAAAAGTGCATAATTTTTTTATTACTTGAAAACCAGCAAGAAATTTTTGACTACTTCCTTGGACATTAAAATTTGATTTCTGTTTTAAATTAAATAAGAGAGGGGGGGAAAGAGAGAGAAGACATTTTTTTGAGAATTACAGAAATATGAAAAGATGTTAAAGCCTAAAATTCTGGATGGCTTCCACTGCCCACACTGCTGCCCTGTGCACATTCCCACAGTCACTTC
Organism: Hylia prasina; assembly: GCA_013397195.1. Classification (NCBI taxonomy): domain Eukaryota; kingdom Metazoa; phylum Chordata; class Aves; order Passeriformes; family Sylviidae; genus Hylia; species Hylia prasina. The sequence continues at coordinate 413,297 of VYXD01004345.1, read as the reverse complement.
TAAGAGTGGCACAGGGCAGACTATTGCTGAGAATTAATGGGCAAAAGAACTTCTCATTTCTACATTACATTTTCAAGGAATTACATTTGCACCTTCAGGAGGTGCCTACAGCAGTTTTTTTGGCCAAGGAGATTTTAAAGTTACTCAGTTTATGTCCATTTTTTGTTAAATTTGGAATCCAAACTAGTCTTGGGTCTATTTCTGATCTGTTACCTCAGCATCTCCCCTATGTGCAGATAAACTAATACTTAAAATACCCCATCTCTGGAGGGAAGTAAAGTGATCAGATTTTAGAATTAAAATGGTATTAAAGATATACTGGCTCATCAGGTACAGTTTAGATCTGATTCTGCCAACATAACTCATTTTACTGTCATAGCATGGAAGAACTCTGGTTACCAATCAGGCCCCACAAACGGCTTCAGGCAAGAGACAGCAGATGGATAGAGAAATATCCTGGGAAACAATGGTATGACTTACTTAATTTTCAGCAAACCTACAGATTTACTCATTTTTGAGCATTGTCTGGGCGTGGGGGAATATTTAGTTATTTATTTGTTCTGGTGCCCTGGGTATTTTTTGTCAAAGAGGAAAGGGGGGAAGAAAAGGAAGGTTTTGTGCCAAGTATTAGGGAAAACTGATGTTCATTCTTCTCTCCTCCTTAAATATTTCCTTTAAAGCTGCTGTTTAAAACAGGTTAGTTACTTTGTACCTTTCAAATTTTCTGATCCCACTTTTGCTTTAAACACAAGCTGACACCTGATAGGAAAGTTTCCACTTACAGGAACCACATCTTCCGTGGCATTTAAGGAAGCCATATTCTGCATTAATTGCCATTTCCATGTGCCTTTGTGCTTTGGTTCCAGCAGCTGCTCAAGGGCTGCCAGAGAGAGGAGTTTTGCATTATTCCTGCCCCGTGCAGATCTCAGAAATACCAGCAGTTGCACTAAGCCTGTTCTCATGAGGGAGCTGGCACAAGGCTGCACATCAAAGAGCTTATAATAAGCATCTAAACATTTGTTTGTTTATTCAAACTTGGGGAGATTTATTGATCACGAGAGCTGGGTCACATACAATGGAGTTTGAATTTCCTCCTTATTTCTGATGGAAAGCCTGGACAAACTTGGGCCCCATCTGAGGCAGAGCAGCTGGGGGACATCCTGCTGTGGCTGCAGAGGAGCAGTTTCAGCCTCTCCTGAAAAGCTCCCTGTGACTTAGCTGAAAATCTGCAACTGCATTTGACAAATGCATTTGCAGCTGTCGTGGTTCTGTTTGAGCATAAGGTCTTACAAATAATGGTCCCTCTCAGAAACCCCTCATCCTTTAGGAAGAGTTGGAATGTAAGGTGGAGCGTGGTATCTGTGCTTGTTTATGTCCCAAGTGCTTTCCTGATAATCAGTTGCATATGATTTTTGTATTTAGGTTTAATCAGCTTTATTATCCTTCTTTTACTGGAGATTTAAATTATATGTGGGTTTGGTCTAAGATTATTGATGTTGTTATGTGTTGTGGGATTTTTTTAATTTAATGTAATACCATTTCTTCATGTTTCAATTTATAAAATACAAGATTATAATTGCAAGGTATAAACTTTCACTAAATTAATTACAGAGGTGCTTAAAGAAAAATGTGTAAATTATTTAATTTAAATATTTGTTACATGCTTTATCTTGTGAACCCCTTGTACAGTGAGGAAGTATTTACTTTTATGGGCTAAGGTTGAAGGGGCTGATGTCAAAGACAAATTGCTATTTATTCCTGTCTGGTCTTTATTGCTGTATCATTTGTGAAGAACTATCACAAATTCTTCAAAGTTATCAGTGTTTGGTATTGATGATTATAACAAAACTTTAAATTATATTTTCACATAGAACATAGGCTTCCTTTTATTTAATTTTAATAAAAGCAAGTCTAGTTGAGGAATAACTGCAATCCCTAAATTGAGTTTTTAACTCAAGTTCACCAATAGGAAAAGTGATGTGTAGAACTGAGTTCCTCTTTGTTTTGCAGCATGGTAGCTCATTTTCCTTTGGACAGAGCTAAAAAGAAGCTTCATTTGGTTAGTGCACCAGTGCTGCTGTTTTCTGAGGAAGTGATCTGTGGCTCTCTGGGAATAACAACATGTACTCAGGATTATTCCCTGCCACCTGCCCTGAGGGTGACCTGCTGCTTTTATAGATGTATTTCAAACATGATTTGGCAGCACAAAACAAAATGTTGAAATGGCATTATTGGCTTCCCTACAGGAGGGTTCCTGTGGGATTTTAAATAGAATTCATAGTCAGCTCATAAGGATTCTGTGTCTGGTGCATGCAGGTGTGGCTGTCTGTGCCTACAGCATCCTGCTAAGGAAATCTGATATAGGGACAAAGGTAGCTTTCAAAGGTATCTATCTTTTATTTTTCTGTGTGAATCACCAAACACAGTAGCTATCACAAGCACAATCTGTTACAAATGTTCTAGCTACCATTTGTACTTACTGCTTTTCATTTGTGACATATAACATTTTATTTCCTCAAATTGCTGCACCTTGGCATTTTCATTTCATCAGTGTCACCACAGGTATGTTGTCTCCAAAGGTGTTTTGTTTGTCATGTTTGCTAAATCTTTGCTGTGCTAACCTGCAGCCACTTCCTTTACACTGTCACTTCACATGACACAAACCCACTGTGTAACTGAGCCCACCCTAAGGAAGGCTGTGTCCTCCTTTCTTTTTTCTGTTGTGCTCACAGGTTTTTAAATTCTTTTTCTGCTTCTGAAGCTGGGTTTTGTTTGTTTGGTTTTTTGTCTTGAGCTCCTTTATTGCATCAGTCAATCTTGTCAGATTCCATTGCTGTGGATGTTTCGAAACAGAATTCCTGTTGCAAGGACCTCAATTTCAGATGAGCTGCCTCTGCCAGGGATAGGCAGCATGCACAAGAGACTGATCTGATTACAGGCTGGACCTTCAGTAAGGACTGCAAGATCAAGCATGAGGTACTTGAAGTAGTTTCACTACTTGAAGTAGTGGTACTTTGGTGTATTTTCTCAGGTTGGATATGCAGGTAATCCCTGTTGTGATAAAGACACCAGCCTTATGCTCAATGCCAGGAGTTCCGTGGCATTCTTTGCACTTGAAAGAAAAAGGATTGGCAGGATGGGGAAGTCCTGAGCCACTGCAATGCTGGTGGCACAGCAGTCCTGTGTTGTGCTCGGGGTGTGTGGGAGTGCAGTGTCACCAGGCAGCCTGGGCGGGACGTGCTGCAGAGCTGGGAGCAGGTCACCACCCCTCCTGTGACTCACTCACAAACAGCCACCCCTGCTCACCCCAGCCCATCCAGGGGCTCACAGGGCTCATCCCCACACACAAAGCACTCTCTGTGGAGTCACAGTGCCTTGGCAGAGGAGGAATGTGCGTGGTGTAGTTACTTTAGTAATAACAAACCTAACCAACGTTTCAATGCTACTGATGTGCTCCAGAGGCCCTCTGAGTGGTTTGACAAAGTCTGGCTTAGCAGCTTCTCAGGGGAGCTGCTTCCTGTGCAGCTCCTGCTGTTCCACAGCTCTTACCAACAGTTGCTCAGAATTTTCTCCAGGAATGCAGCACCACAGCTCAAGTGCCCCGGGATGCTAAAGCCCTCCATCACGTCTTAAATGGTCTGTTATCTGGTAGGACACAAAAAATTAATTAATAGAGCTAAAAGTCTTTCATTAAATCAAGATGTCAATATTAAAGAGAAAACAAACCATCTTATTGTTTCCAGTCATCTGTTTTTAGGAGGTTTTAGGTATGTTTTACTACCATAAATACAGAACATAGAACGAGCAGACATTTCTTGCAAGGAGTACTCAAACCTAATTCTCATGGAATGCTTGTTTCCCAGTAGAAACCACTAATTCAAGCCAAGTTCCCAAGTTTCTTTCTGTTAGAACAATGCAAATGACACTTCCAAGGACGAATGGATGCCCTGGTCTCACAGGGATTTTTAGGAAAGACAACATACCTTGCACTTGTGAATGTTAAAGTCACATCTAGCTACATACAATGATGTATTCTCAAATGTTACCAGCCTACTGATCTAGGATGAAAAAACTTGAACTAAACATTTTTTTTTTCTTTTTTACATTCTGATTTTTTTCTGCCTTCTTTAAAAATACGAGGTTGAATTCACAGTGTTTGTATAGAGACTGATAGGAACCTATGTGCTTTAATCCTTTCAGATTGAATGTAAACCAACTTAATTTGAAACACGGTTTTGCCTTAATGGTTTTAAAAAAATAAAGTATTTTTAAAAGTGAATTTAATGACTTGTGCTGATCTTTTATCTCCAGGAAAGGAACTCACTGCAATGTGACATTCAAAAGGCAGCATATTTGAGGCATCTTAAAGTACTGACGCTTCCCTGTGTGCTGTTAGACACCTTTTGAAGCAGGAGTGGGTGTGTAACATACTCAGAGACACTGCATATACATTTATCTATATATATTGCCTAAGTTTGGTGCTGACCTGCCATCCAGCTGTGATCTTTTATATTCTCATTGGTTGTATGGCTTTGAGACATCCATGGAATTCAACAAGTAGCAAGTGCACTTCTGTGTGAAGTGCAGCACTGACTAGTTCAATGAGCACATCTTCAGTTAAATCAGATGGGAAATATGTCACAAGTAGTTGTTTTCCTTACAGAATATGGGGGTATTTTAAGCTGGTAAAGAGAGTGCTGAAGTGAAAATTACAGCAGAGGAAAAAGACTCCGTTTTCTTCATCAGCTGTGCTGAGGAGCATGGAAGACCTGATGTTGAGCAGCAGAAAGTACTTGGAGACCCCAATGAAAACAACCTATGAAGGCTGTGCATCCATGAAGGACAGGAAAGGTTGGGCATGCTGTCACTCAGGCTGTGAAATCATATACATACCAAAAAATGATGATACTGAGACCATAATGCTCATGTGCACTGGGAATACAAGCATGTGGAACAGGTAAGTTCTAACAGCTGGGCACAGATAATAATCCACTGTCATTCCAGGAAGCACCAAGTGGCAAGTGGGGCCATCTCCTTTCCCTAAAGCATAGACCAGAGATGCCAGAACACATCTGCTGTCCTTCTGCTGGCTTTTCTGCACCTACCAGGTCTTCACAGCCAGATAACTGTGAAGCACAAGCATCCCTGACTTGGTTTTTCCTGCTGTACAATATATAACTGAACTGTACTGAGCCAAATTAAATATTCTGTATTTAATTATTCTGTATGTAATTATTTAGTTTGCTCTGAGGTTCTGCTCCCCTTAATAATGAGTCTTTCCCCCCTCCAGTTCAACATAACAAGTACTTAAGGGCATGGCAATTTCTGAGGGCTTTAAATGACTCCTCAGTCATATTGTTATCAAAGATAATGGTTATGAATAAATGGGATAACTGCATTTGTCTTAAAAGGGCACAGAGGAAGCTGAACAGGAGGGAAAACAGGTCAGAGAGATGAGATTCCCATTCTCACTGACGTGGGAACTGCACTAGACAAGCTTTTAAAACCTGCTTTTAAGAGTACAGCCTGTCATGAACAATGGCAAATCCAGGAAATAAAATATTTCAAGGTATGTTTGCTGGTATAAACATATCCTGTGATCTCACATAACAGTGTTGCTTTGTCAGCTCGATTAAAAGACTACAATTCCAAGGTAGAAAAGTGCTCTCTTCAGTTGTGGGTTTAGCACAGGACATGCCTCTGGTGTTTATACAGAACACACCACAGCTTTTAAACAGTGTTCCTAACACAAAACTGAAATGTAATACCACCCATCTTACATAAGTTTAATATCACTTTCCCTGAAAGTGTAGTCTTTTGTAACTGCATAAAGGAATCTGAAATGTTGCCTCCTAACACGGATCTTTTTTCCACAATTAGAGACACAGATATATTTTACTTATTAAAGCACTTAAGGCTTGAAAAGGCTACTCATAGGTCCATTATTGCTCCTCCAGTCACTGCAAGAAATTTCAGCCCTGAACAGAAGGCACCAATTTACTAAGTTCAGAAAAAAGAAAGATTTTAGGATACTTAAATGTTCTAAACAATTCATTGATATCATGCTGATTTCTTTTAACAGACACGTGTTCATTCTACTAAAATAATCTATTTTTGATGTTGTCCTATTGCAAATTATATGGATGGAAGAGCTGGAAAAAAGAGATGTTAACCAAGGCACTAACAGGTTCTGAAGCAATGGTCAAAAATAACTTGAGTAAAAAAAGGTGATTTTGTGACTAGGGAGCATTCTAGACATATCCTTAAGGCGTGTGACTCTGGTTTTACAAAAAAAGCCACCTAAATCTTAAGACAGTCAAAACAGACAACTGAAGAAGCCAATTTTTGAGCTAAAGAAACTGCTGTTTCCATAAGAACTTTTTACCTTTTTTGCCTGAAACTGTGTTTCTGACATCCCTATCACAACTGCAGTTTATTTGTCTGGTTCAGGAAAGAGTTGAGTGTATTAATGGAACTTTTTCTATGTCCAGATTAACTGTGTTGAAAGTGAAAAGGAAGTCAACTTTATTGTAAAGCATAAGCCAAATGTATTCAGGGTCCTCTGCAGCTGCTGTGCTGACATGGACTGGAAGGTCAAGTGAGAAGTGACTGCAGGTGAAGGGATTTGTAAATAATTTTATTGATTGCTGAAGCACCAACCTTCAGAGTCTCAAGTCTCAATGCTGTGATAGCATTACAATTACCATATTGATAAAATTTAGGTATTATATTGATGACATTTTCTCACAGCACTTTTATTTTAGACTTAAAAATAAAGCTTTAAATTCCCTGCCTAATGTAACCTTACCAAGGCAGCACTGCCAGATTAACAGTTGGTGTACACTGATTTTCTTGGGTCTATCCTGAATTAAGCCAGATCAATCTATTTCGGAATTTCACAACACTGCGGGAGCATCAAGAACAACACAAAGCGCTAAAATAGCGAATGTGAAAATCTGGACATGGTTCCTGTGCCCTGTGCTCTCTGGTTTCTTCCTGCAAGCATTTCACATGGTGACAGCGGGCTCGTCTGCCTTCCCTTCTGGCTCCTCAGCGCCTCGGAGCCGCTCCCTGGCGCAGCCGGCGCTGCACGGGGATGTCTGAACCCCAGCCAAGGGCCAGGAAAGGTGCTGCTCCCTCCAGTAGTAGTGAGCTGATGCAGGTCACTTCTTTAAAAGGAGCAACATGATAGTCTCCATGCAGAGAGAGGAGAACCCCCAGCCAAAGAAATGCCTCTCTTGGTCCTTCAAGATTGATGCTTTGTCTCCGTTTTTTTGCAGGATTTCTGCTGGGGCTTCCTTTTATCCACGTCTTCTTGTGTTTCCAAAGGAAAGGCCTCTAGGTTTTCCTTCACACAGGGGAGGCAGAAATGTTTGGAGTAGAACCAACCACAGTCCTGTAAAGAAAATAACATTATTAGCAGGATACACAAAATGGAAATGCTTACCTTCCATAGTCTCATTAAACTACATTTATATTTAGAATTCTTCTCAAATGAATTCTTCTTCTTCTAGGCTGAAACATTCCGGCAATTTAACTTTTTCTAACTCAATAATTCTAACATCTGGTTAGAGCCAACTAGGTGAAAAATAAAACCCCCAAATCAACTCTCCCACTGCTCTTATTAAAGTGACCTTCACCAGTTCCCTTCTCCAGGGAACAGCAACACCCCTCCATCAGCTGCCTTCTCCTTCCAGCGCCATGCACGGGTTCCCTGGCCTGCTCACTGAATTCCAAATAGGATTTCATGGGTAAGCTGCAGCTAGTGTTGCTGATGGATTATACTCAGAGCATGAATAAAGGTGTAAGAGATTCCATGGGTTTTACTGAAACAGCAAAGTTTTCCTCTAAGTCTTGTGCTTCACAGTCTTGATGAAGATTTCTACCTCCTGGGTGGATCCTCCAAATTCCTGCAATGGCATGTGAGGCTTGAATCCTCAGCATACTTTTCCTCACCAATCTCCACAAAAATGGCCTAAAGGCCAACACAAGTACCAAGCACTGGGAGCTCTCACAAGAGCCCATCTACTCCATAACTCCCAAAATAACTATTCTTACTTCCATTAACCCATGCCCTTGTATTGTCCTAGGAGACTACTAAAAAGTATCACTGTTATATCAGTATCACAGAGGTGTCCAATAACTGGAGCAGTTAAATTAATTCCATTCATTTGAGACAATTCAAATGAGATTTCATCCCTTAACCTCAATAAATGTACTCACTGGTTAAAACCTAAAACCACACTTGGTACTAAAGCTTGAGCTAATGGCTCTCCTCTGAACTCTTGATGGCAAAGTATAGAAGCTGTTGTGCACAAAGAAGGTATTTTTGCTATCCCTGTTCTGTTCACAACTCGTACAGACCCTATATTTAATTTTTCACCAGGAGCTGCAACCTATAATGTTAGTAATCAAATAGAAAGAAGCAAAACTGATGGAACATGTTAATGGATTTGCAACGTAAAGTTTGAATAACTGGAAGAGAAACTAATTAATGTATTATTCCTTTGCTCTTCAGTGAGACTTGACATCCCTGATTCTCTTGACATGCTGATCACCAAATTCCAAATAGGATTTCACGGGTAAGCTGGAATTGGTGTTCTGATGGATTATTCTTGGGGATTTAAGAATGAATAAAGACATCAGTTTAGATAGAACTGGGCATCTTTTGGGGAGAAGTAGATTCCCTGGGTCTTACCTAAATAGCAAAGTTTTCCCCTTGCCATGGTCATTTGCAGCTGGCCTTTCTCTGGGAGCTAGGCTTGGCTGTTCCTGTGTTCCTCTCCTTGCTTTTGTTTCTAATGTCAATTTAGCAGCAGATTCAGCTGATAATTACATCAAAATCACAATCAGCCTGTTTCCATGTGACTTGGAAGCTTGAGGAACAACTTCTCTTCATTTATTGTCCTTTTCTGTGTTGACTGCCAAGCCCCTTCATATTCAGGAACGAGAGTGAGGCCTTAGCCTCTGAAAAGCTCTGGAAGTGGATTGCAGTTGCACAACCTCCAGAGCCTATTGTTTTTGTCTCTTGGTATCCTTAATACATTAAGCTGCCAGTTTAAAAGGGGAGATTAGAGCTGAAGTTGGCCTGGCTATTGTTGCTTGCATTGCCAAATGGCACCAGCCCCCCCAGCTCCAGGGCCCAGGAGTCCCCGTGGTGGCCCCTGGGCCATGGCAAAAGAGGGGAGAGGCTGTTCCTACTGGTGGGATCCCTGATGTCAAGACACAGCTCCTCACAGGTAACAGAGGTGCTCAACTTGCAGTCTTTTGGCTGAAATGAGTTGCCAGCCAGTGCAGATTTTGGCCAACAGGAACTGGGGAAATCACGACTATGAACCACTGCACCCCTGAGCATGTACCTGCAGTCCTGATCTCTCAGTCCTGGGATTTTCAGCCTAACTCTTCTTTCAATGCCCTATGATTTAAATCTGCTATGTAGAGCCCTTCTTTTAAGCCCTTATCCTGGTATAGTTCTGTGTTTAATCTTTAATGTGTTTTCTCCCTTCCATGACCGAGGCAGGAGGGGCCATTTCAACTTCAAATAGTCCAGTTCAGCCAAAACAGAACTGCCAAAGCATGCTGCCATAGTTTATTTCTGGTTTGACATGAATCATGTCTGCAAGTTATATATCTATATATATATATATATACACACACATATAGGGATGGTATCTTTAGCACAACATGTAGAGGAAAGGCTCTGCCCATCCATTTCCAGGACTGACCCCACATGACTGGGAGTAGAGCAGGAAGCAGCTGGAGTATTACATTTATCACTTAATACCTACAATCATGTCCAAGGTCACTGCTGCATCACCTTCTGCTGAGGTGAGCAGTAAGGGATGCAACTTACTCCCTTTCCTCCTTTTTTCTCCAAAACACACCTTTTTTTTTCCCATATCTTTAGAAAGTATTGCAACAGAAGTAACTATTTTAAATTACTAATATGGTCAGATTATATAATTTCCTCTCCCCTTTTCTGAGAGGGTAACAGGAAGAAGGGCACTCAACCTGCCCAAGGACTTTTGAAAGCATTTCTGTTATCTTCCTCTTGGTGTGGTTTTGACATGTTTTAAGACATTACAGATAATCACTGGAATTATTCCCAGTTGGATCGGAACTAACGGCACTTACCAAGGCACTCTGATAAAAGACTTGAGAAGGGTGATACAGGCTACAAAATGATAGAAATAAATTAACTGAGTGAAACTTCAGAGGATATTTGGAGATATTTAAGTTTATGAGCACTATACAGAACAGCTGCTAAGTCATGACTTTTATTGGCACAGCAACTGTAAGGAAATACACTTCAGCTAGCATGGGTTGTCTCATGAAAAGCCTAAAATCTGATCTGTCTCTCAAGTCTCCTTAGGCACAAAAGCTAGCTAAAATCCCTTTGCCAAATCCAAGGTCAGAGAAGGCTTAATTTTGCCACACATTAGCCTAATACCATTCTGAATTACCACAATATTAAAAGCAATCTGTCACTACAACATTTCCAATTGGTACAGATTCTTTGCCAAAGAGGCCCAAGTATGATTTTCTGCAGCTTCAATTCCTAAGTTTTAACATTAAACTCAGCTCAGGGGGGAACTGATATACTTGGGTCAAGCACAAACAGGAACCATGACCAATACAGAGATATTGTCCTACCTTTGTCTCTCTCTATTGCCTTGGATAAGTTTTTACTTCTCTGGACTTTTAGTTTTTCCTGCATGAAGAGGAATAGTATGTGTTTACTTACTTTATGGTGTGGGTGTTTAAAGCACCAATTATCATTTCTGCAGATCTCTTTCAGTGTTACCTAAGCAGTATTGCTAAATTCATTTTGAAACCATAGTCATATGTGTGATTCACTATCTGGCCTGGCCAGTTTGGTAAGAAATTTATTCTCAATTATTTACAATCAATGTTTTACTTTGAGTGATACCATCAGGGGAATCTTGAAAACTCAGATAACAAGCAGTAAATGACTGACAAATTTCCACAACAGGCAAAATAAGCAGGAGTTTCAAAAAGATTAGAAGCTTCCATTAGCTCACTGCAAATATCTTCTATTCATTGCCAAGGCCTAGGTTAACTGAAACAAACACATCTTTTCAAAGAAAAAGCCTCACCTTCATTCAGAAAAGCACAATGTGTGCAAAGACACTGAGAGGCTGAAATGCTCTGTTTCTGACAGCTCAAACTGCCACACTTGCAAATATCTGCTGAATCCTTCCTAAATTCAAGACACTTCATTTGGGAATGAAAATAGTTAAATGTGCTCAAGTTTGTCCCAAATGTGTCTGTGTTGCCAATCCCCTGCTGTCAAAAAGGAAGGATAAACCTGGCATGTCAGGGCAGGAATCAAGCCCCTAAGCCCAAACTCTGAGTAGCTGCACTTGGCTCCTCGTTGGGCTGTGTGGGAGGGAGTCAGCCCCTGCCACAGCAGGGACACAGGGAAGCTCCTGCTCATGTCAGTTTTGCCTCCACACAACTGCCCTGAGCAAGCTGGCTCTGGAAACTTGAGCCCAACCACCACAGCCAAAACCAGAGAGTGCTGGCACTTCACCTAGTCAGAGCCTACAACTCCCTCTTGTAGCTTTAGAATAGAAAAAAAAACCCCAAACCCTCTGAGCTGCAATCACTTTTGGTGATTTTCAGTCATTTAAATGTCAGAGGAGATTTAAATGTCCTTCAGAGACAGGACATTGAGAAATACTCCCAGTGCAGGTAGCTGGGTGTGCAAGCTCCCATGCCAACTGCACGTTGTGCCATGCATGGCAGGAAACAACTGGAGGCCCCAGCAACAAGCCAGGAATGGGCATGGATCCTTTTCCTAACAAAGGGCTCAGGACCCTGCATCACAGTCTGGGAGAGGACTGGTCACCCTGAGACTCTGCAGGAGCCAGTGAACAGCAGGAGGACCCGAAATTCCCCATGGGAATGGGTGCACAGACTGTAGGGGAGTAAAAGCCATGGGGTTTCTTCATTCAGGGCCCCTCCTGGAGGAAGCAGCCTGAGCTGTTCCTGCTGTTGCACCATTCAGTTATTAAACCTTTTTTCCCTGGAATTGGATGCCTGTCAAGCCTGGGTAAGAAATTTCTTTAACAAGGAAAGAAACCCAATCAGGAGGAAGGGGTTATTGCATGCTCCTCTTAGCTCGTCCTTGGTGCTGACCGCCCACAAGTCAGAACAACAATTGAACTGGGCCAAGTGTGCCAGGATCCTTCTGGCTGTGTCTGCCCAACTCCCAGCATCTGAGACTCACAGCAAACAAAGGGGCCACTTCTGCACTGAGAAGAAGGAATTAAGACAAGTAATTTTATACCACCTTTCTGGACTGCACTCAGATTTCACAGTTTAAGGCTGTCTTCCAGCTGCTACTTAAATTCATTCTTCTTCAGAAAGCAAGCATGGCACAGTACAAGTGTCTTCCCTGCTCACTTTAAGTATTAACTTTTGCAAATAGGATGGCAGCCCTGTGCTGTGAATGCAAACCTAACAGTCCATGGACATTTATATTCCCTTTACAGAAAAAAACCCCAATCTACTATTGTGTATGATCTATATTGCCCTTGCATTTCCTGGTGCTAAGAAAGTAGAAAAGAGCACTCCTTCTGCTTGAGAGGCTGGACTGTGCTCATCTGTAAATAGAACATTCACAGTTGCTGATCATTTTAATTTAATACTGAGAGTTTCATCTGGTAGAATCCACAAGAACATAATTATGTACAATTAACATACATGTAGTGGTAGGACAAGGGGAAATGATTTGCCTTAAAAATGGATGGATTGGGATTTTGCTGCTTGATCGTCCTCTGACAGGTCACCAGATGTTCCAGGACTGGAACAAAAAGAAATGATTAAGGCAGATTGTTTTGCTTGTTACTTACTGTACCAACACACATTTCTCTGCTACACAGACTAGAATGAGACCCAGCGATGAGGAACTTGTCCTTATCAGGGGTGAAAGGATCTTTCATGATATAGGCTTCTTCCAAAAGCCTGCAAAAGAATAATTTCAGGCTTTCAAGTGTATCCTTCACAGTAGGGGACAGTTGAGAGCGGGAAATTGTGGAGGCTGAAGTTATCAGCCCTTTGTATTTGATTTGCTCATCATGCTGTTGTACATGAGGCAATGCAGCAGCTCTGCAGCTCCTTTTCTCTTCAAAACCTTCAACTCTGCAGCTGCTTTCTGTCCTCTACTGCACTTTCTATCTCTCTTCCTAACACAGAGCAACTGGTGAGCCTCTCAATGTCATCTTACTAAGTTTTAATCAATGCTCTACCTTTAAGTAATTATCTTCTACTTTTTATGACAGGCACTCCTTAGCATGGCCAACTTCAGTACCTTGTCAAGTCACCATCTCAACTGCACAGCTTTTAATCAGAAGTTGTCTTCCAAAGCTGCATGTGAGTATAAAATACAATGGTTTTACTGCTCTTGGTTATGTCACTGCTGTACAGCTGAGGTCCTCAATTCCTGAAAGCAGGAGCTACTAGCAGAGAACCTTGCAGTTACCTCAAGTGTGCACAGAGTTTATATCACAGACTGTACTGCTTGCTCCAGGGTGTTGAGGGAGTACATTTATTAATAATTTTGCAACCTGCTTGGGAAAAACTAAAGCTTCTTTCTGGGAGCTCCAGGCAAAATAATACAGAAACCAGTTGAGTGTCTGTCTGCACAGGGCACCCAGCAAGGGCACCTGGATTATTCCTGGGCTTAAATCAAACCTGGATTATGATAATAATAGGGATAAAAGGCATTCTGACAACTTGTACTGCCTTCTCCTTGCCTCTGTACACACACAAGTGTGTGCAGGAGTGTGTCCAGCACTGTGTTCCTCTCTCCTTTTTCTGTCCACTCAAACAGAGCCTTCCACTGTTAGGAAAGATCAGGCATTTTACCATGGCAGATCACCCTGTCAACAAATCCCTGGGGTACAAAGAAAGGATTGTGTTTGCAAAGATCCCCTTGCAGGATTCCCAGCCCTCCTTAGTGCAGAGCCATTGGACCAGGCCTCCTGTCCAGCACATTTCCTGCAGCACTGCATTCAGGCAGGACCTGGGAGCAAGCCAAGAAAGATGGGGTGTGAAGCTGTTTCTTAAAAGCATCTATAGAACTGTGATGCTTCAGCATTATTCTTTTGCTTTTGGCACCTGAGCAATCCAAATAAAGCTGGGATGTTAACACTGAACTTGGATAACCTGAATTAAGATTCACATTCAGACTCTTCAGGAATGGACCTGATCAAAGGTGAGCCATTGCTCTGCTGAGTGGAAGAGGGAAAACCAGTAGCACTGTGGGGTTTGGAATGATAAAAAGACAGACAGCTGTCCAAGGACAACAGCCCCAGCAGGTGGTGATCAACAGCTGTTTCAATTCTTTAGGAAACTGAGTAGTTTTATTGAGGTAAAATGCTGAGTACATGCCGACTTCCAGCTCCAGGGAGTTCCTGACCATGTCTGCCTGATGGATTTGTTGACCATGATGGCCTCCACCAAGCTACTGCTCATGCATTTAAAGAGAAGTGCTTCATTTTATGGGGAGTTTAATGTCTGCAGACAAAGCTGTAACTGCATAATTTCTGGTCAAACTATCCCTACTTAGCAGAGAGAGAAAAGGCTTTGGTCCCTGAAAATACAAATACATAGTGAAGATCCACACACCCTGATGTCACAAGGGATTGTCCAATCCACACAAAATAGCACTGCTGTTCAATACTCCACATCACGCCAAATAGCTCTTAAGGAGCTCCCAGCTGAGCACATCCACAGCCTGCCAAAGGACAGCAGGGCATTCCTACTCTTCCAGCTCTGCAGCCAGACCCTTTCCCTGCAGACCTGAGTCAGTTCACTGAGGCCACATCCCTATATATGCTTCAGCTCAGGGGTTTCCTTTGGGAACAAATTGCCCAGTGTCCCTCCTTACCACACAGGTTTGCACCACAGAGCAGTCTCAGCACACAAAGCAGAGGGTTTCAGAAAAAATAATCCAAAAGATTTGCTCCAGAAACACCTAACACACTCCAACCTAACCTAAGTACCCAGCTGGTGGCCATGCAGCCCACAGGCTGGCACCAGAGGTGATCCCAAAACACAGAGAATGGGCAGCTGGCATCCAACACCCAACACCTTGGTCCATGGTTTCAGTCTTACAAAATCACATTAGTTACTAATGAGGTAACAAAAAAGATTTTAAAGTTTCTTCTTCCAATATTTTTTTTCCTTATTGCACTTAAGGGACTAAATTGGCTTGCAGAGGAATCCAACAGCTGCTAACAGTAGCACAAGGTAAGAGGCAGAACTGCAGCACCAGCAGAAAGGCAGGGCTGAGATGGGGACCTGCACATCCCTCTTTTGGTGACAGTAAGCTGCTATTTCTGCTTGCCCAACAGAGTGAAACTGAATCCTCAGAGACATCTGCTGACAAGGTGAACTAGGGGCAAGGTGAAGCAGAGCTGGGACTACTTGTCATCTAATGTTCCAGAAGAACAGGGAGATCCTCAGGAGCTACAGAGGCTTCATGACAGACACCCAGTTCAAAAAGTCCTAGCCTGTTAAATGCTGAAACCTGATTTTGGAAATAATCTCCCTTACCTCATCACTCCTTTACCACCAGCCTTTCCACTGTCATTCCTGGCATTTCAGTAGCAGAGAGTTCTTCAGATATAACACAAATGGGGCTGGACACTGGATTAATAAATAAATTCACCTTGAGAACACCTTAGGAAACTATATTTTTTCACAAATGATATGACCCTTGGATACGATGTGTTTTCCCTGCCTCACAGGGATGATGATTGAGAGCATTTAATTAACTCAAGTGTTTTCAGATTTGTCAGTTAGTTGTAAGGCATGTACATGCTACCCATTTCTCCCTGTATATTGTAATTTGGATTCTTCGAGCTATGCACTAACTCAGCTAAGAAGTCTGCTTTTCCAACCCTGCATTTTAGGATTACCAGCTAGGTCCCCCTGACATACCTAACTTTACCTTTTCTGCAGGAACCCAGCAGCAATACCAACACACCCACTTGACTAAATGAGATTCAGATCAACACTTGTATGCAATTTTTTATAATCAGTCTTCCTTAAAAAGGAGAAATCATTAACCCCAAAGAAGTAGAGTATGGAAAGTCACTTGAATCAAATAGATGGGACTATAATGGTGACTTTTTATTTAAAACACTGCAAAAGACCAAGAACCACAACAACAAAAAAGAAGTATTTATGGCAGTGAGGGTCATAGACTTTGGAATGAATATGTCCTGATCCCAAGTTAAAATAACAGCCCTGGGTTCAGAGCTGAAGTACGTTAGATATAGCAACACCTGCTCTCTCACCAACCATCGGCATGTAGAACAGAATCTGTTCAATGCCTGCCACTGGGAAGGAATGATATCTATGTACAAACACATTTTTGGCTATGCCAGTTGAAAAGCATATGATCCTGCCTGCTAGGCACAGATGAATTTATGATGCTTTCCATCTTACTCCCAGCTTACAAGTCACTGGTAGCAGCTGTACCAAGTTTTATTTCACTAGGAACATCATTTGTCCAGAGCTTGTCTACACATCAGCACTTGGGAAAGTTAAGGTCCCTAACTAAAGGTGTGAGGTCAGTGAACACACAGATTTCAGAGGGAATGCTCCCATTCAGAGGTAAAGTTTGCTTTACAACAAAGTAAAGCCATTTCCTTCTGAAGAAAGATATTTAATGGCAAGTTTATGCATGTGTTTCACACCTTTAATCTAAACCACCAGGCAGACAAGTCCCGAGATGCACTTTCTCACAACGAGTCACTTCCAAAAAGTTCATTTGCTTTGAATAACCATGTCTTTATGTCATAAACCCAGCTGAGCCAGACACTGGTTTACCACATTGGTCAGCTCTTTGGTTTGGCACTGCACACCATCTTAGCAGGATGTGACAGTGTGACACGTGTCTTTCTGCCCTCCAGACACAGGAAGAAGAGTGAGAACTCATTTCTCTCTAGCAAACCAGCAGCAGGATAAAGGATCTCGTGAGAAAGTCAAGGGCACTAATCCCTTCTTAACAATGACAGGCAAATTTGTGACCATGAGCAGCCCAAATCATCACCAGGCACTACCACTGTTTTGGTTTTTTTACCTTGGAATGTTCTGAAGCAGCACCACATCCCAGTAACATATCACAGGTCTGTCTGGCTGACACACATGCTGAACAGGTCTTTGACATTTTCCACTCTGACTGGAAGCCACAAGGTACTTGAACACATCCTCACTTGACGCACATGCCCAGCTCTTCTGGAAAGAACAGTTACCCACATGCTTGGGTAACCACTGAAATAACATGCTCCACAGAAACCTGCCAGTTCAAGCCTAGAGTGCTGCAGGATGAGTGTGAGGTTGCCTCACATGTCCTGGCAAAAGGTGAAGCACACAGATTTCAGTGCCATAGTAAGGAAATAACTGCAGTAAAAGAAAGGCATGTGTTAGGTAGTGCTGAAAGAGTCTTTCTCCATGCTGTCTGCAACTGATACCTGATATAGACCTGATATAGAACAGTCCAGTTCTCTGGAGACTCCTAAAGACTTCAGGGCAATTCTGCTCAAGAGCACTCTGCTAAGAGGCCTGGAAGGCATGCCAGAAATCATAAATCACCCTTAAATTGTCAGGGTCAGTGGCAAAGTCGTAGCACAGATAAGTAATCTGATTTTCTTTGCTTCAAACCTCATTAGCACAAGTATTTACAATGCATAGGTTAAGCCCCTCTTAATACTCCACAGACTGTATTTCTGAGTCACTGATAAACCAGAGAAACCATACAAGAAACAAAGTGCCTATAAACAGATGCAGACTTTGATTTGAAAGGCTGTCAGGTAAAACCAACATTGACACACCCTTAATCCTCTCCTACAAAACCCTTGTTTCTTTTACCTGCCAGGATTTTGCTGCAGTATCCACTGTTGATGACAATAATCTACTAAAATATTCATAGGTTGATTTTCTGCAGGTAGGAGTGCTCTCTACTAGAAGGACATGACCCTGGCATGTGCCAATGTTTGATGTGTCAGATATTTAAATACACTTCAGCATCAGCAATGCACTTGCCTTCTTCAGAGAAACAATCTGCTGCCTAATTGATCAGGTAGTAGATAAAACAGCAGAACCTTCTTACTTGCTAGTTAATCCCCAGGTGAACAACTTGCTTCCTCCCATTCCTTCATGCTACATCTCTAAAGGCATGTTTAACTCACCTGGGGCTGCCTCCCTGCTCTTCCTTTGAGCTGACTTACCTTGGGTTCAGCATGAATTAGCCCAGGACTGTAATTTCACCAAGAATGACCATTCAGAACTTTCATCCTTACTCACTCTCCCAAAGATCACTTGATTGAATTAAACCTTGATTTGTTGCAGCACCCTTTTCCCTCAGGCTGGAGGGTTGTGCTGGCATTGCTATGCTTTCTCTGCTTGGAAGGAACAGAGATCCCTGCAGGCTTCCCTCTAGCCATGGGTCACAGAGCAAGCCCCAAGCCCCTCTCCTGAACAACTTCCATGGATTCCCCATGGCAGCAGCAGGATAAACAATCTAGGTGGTCACAGATGTGAAAGCCAGTGTGTTTTCTGAACAGCTGTAGATAGGCAAATCAAACCCCTTCCTTAGGTAAAAAGGCTTTCTAAACACACAATGAATCTCAAAAAGGTATCTATACTGTAAGACCCATGATTTAACAAAACTGAGAAATCAACACTCAACAAAAACCGAGCCCAAGTGCCCCTTACTCAGAGATGGCATGCAGCCTGCTTTAAATTAGGCAGCATTTAGTAAGAACCTCAAATTAGGTGAGAATTTAAAGCTTCACATGGGAAGGCTGCATAAGGCATCATCTACCTGTAACATGAGAGAGCCAAACACTGAAGTGTTGCTGAAGTGATCATCAGTTCTGGATCACAGAACTGTTATTCTTTCCCAAAATGGAAAAACCAGACCTGAGGTCAGATTTCATTAAATCTCCTTCTGGTTCACCTACAGTAAAAAAATCAATCTACAGCCATAGTAACCCTCTGTCCTGAACTCATTTTGTCTCCCTTCCAAACTGCAGCTCCCTATTAGAAATTTGTTACATTAATAGCCATGGTGGGGAAAAACAAGTTGCTCTATTAATACATAAGTGATGACCATTGCTTTTTAAGTTGTCCTTAAAAAAGTTAAGTGCAGGGCCACACATGTACCACTGAAAGTATCAGCTTTGTTAAGCACAATCTAAACTTAGTCCAATACTTTCCAACAGAGTCTAAAAATAGGAACACCAAGATTTTGAGGAAATACAGGAGGAGAGGCTAACACAGCATTTCGGGAAATAAGACACTGCCACTTGACATAATCCTGAAAGGAAGAAATACAGCCCCAGTGATTGATCTCCCTGCAGAAAGCAAAGTTGGGACTGTAAGGAATTCCGCCCCATGACATGGGGTTGCGTGTGACAATGTCCGTGCTGTGGAGCTGGTGCCCACTGCCTGCTGTGACCAGGAATTCTTTCCAATAAAGTGTGACTGCAGCTCTTGGTTTATTAGGACTGAGCTCAAGCTGGGGACTGAAGAATGAAGTAAAGAAAAACTATCCAGAAGGAAAAGCAAACAAAACTATCAGAGGGGTAAGAGGTATGGGGTGAAGAATGCCAGCTTCTAGAAAGCCAGGGAATAAAGACAGACCTGTCCCTACTATACCTACAACTTCTGCATGCACATGGCCCAGCACACCTTCTGCAGCCATGCTCATTTCCTCTGGGACATACTCCTCAAGGTTTGTTATCCCATCTGGTGTGAACAGTAAGCACAGAAAAGCACCAGAGAGATCCACTGGCAGCACATGTGATGGAGCAAAGCCCACAGTCACCCAACCCTTAGAAAGTTTTCTTTTCCGGGGCACTTGCTGGGAATTCTGTAACAAAAATTTGCAAACAGGTTCCTTGTTTCACACCTTCATAACAAAGTCACTTCATTGGTTACAGTTTGCAGTGGAAATTAAGTCTTTTAGTCAGGGGTGAGCAGTTCCCAAACTTCCTGACATACACCTATGTCAAATTCCTGTCTTCTAGCCATGTAGCAATATGGAACAAGGTGAATTCAAGCAGGCACAAGACTTCCTGAATTTTTAGCAATGTTTTCAGGTTACTCTGTTCAGGTTACTTTGGGAAGCCTGTCAGAAAGTCTTGGCTTCCTAACTAGTGCTTGGATTACTTTGCCTAAAAAATATGCAGGTACTGAGGCTGCACTTCTTTCAACACCTGATGGATCAAACAGGTATCAAGGCACATATACAAGAACCACTTCCGTAATTCTCTGTAGGACACAGAGAAATATGTGTTCTTAGACAGCTGAAGACCTATTTTATCACTGAGTGCCAGGCTATTCCTTCTGTGCATGCTCTGTACCCTGCACAGTCTGTTCTCCAGAGGGTCTATACTTACACTCTTTCCTTCCAGAAGTTCTTTTGGACAAAAAAATTAATTCTCTGTTCATCACAGGTAAAACAGAAGAAAAGTGGGTTTTTCTCACATGACAAATGTAATCATGGATGGAGATATGCAGATCCTAGAATTCACTAGAACCAGAGTGGAGTGCTTCTCCTGGATCACATGCTTGGAAGGCAGACACATAAAATTTTCACAGTTCTGACTTTTTACCCAAGCACCTCAAAATCCACTGAGAACTGGCAGCATCCTCAACATGTCACAGATATTTAATAAACTTTTCTTTGGCTTTAGATCTCCACCTGTCCAGCAAACACAGCCAGGTCTGACTAAGATTTCAATGAGGTCCAAAAAGAAAGTGTGGGCTCAGAGTGGAGCTAATTAAGCAGCAGAGCTGATGGAGTCTTGACAGAAACTGTAAGTTGTCCATGTTTTTCAAAGCTTTTCAAAGAGCTGGCTATAGGTCTAGGTAGATAAAAACACTGTGATGTTTCATGCCAGACTTAAATGTGTGGGTCCTTCCTGCACATACACATGGCTCCAAGCATGGTTAATGAGTAATAACTTCACTCATGTTGGGAAAATTATGATAAAATAAACGAACAGGTGGGAGAAAAGGTGTAGTACAAAGTTATTATGGTTTGTAATTAAAAGCAGACTTCAAAGGAAGCAGCATGGTTCAGCTGTTAGATGGGCAGAAAAAAACCCCACAAACAAACAAAC
>VYXD01004345.1:331435-388149 GCA_013397195.1 Hylia prasina | reverse complement strand
AAGGTCGTGCTTAGCCACAAAACTTGGGTGGGAGAAGTTTTTTGAAAGCAGCTTCCACTCAGGGACTGGCTTTAGTGGAAACTGTTGGCATTCTCAGTGGAATGTGCAGAATTTAATAGCAGTGATAAAACGCTGATGGATGAAACTTTTCATGAAAATAAGTGCATTTATTTTAATTTTTGCCCTTCTCAGGCAAAGAAGCTGAATGTTTGCTTTCATCAGCTTCCAAAGGCTGATATTGTTTGGTGCCTCTGACATCAGCAAGTTTCAGGTACGTCTCTCAGTTTCTTCAGCTGAGTTAATCTCCACATGCTTTTCCCGAGTTACCCATCTGATGTCTTCGATGTATTTTGGACGAATTGTGCTCATGGCTGAGAAAAGTAAGGATTTCAGAATTGAATGGAAAAACACGTTCTGAAGAAAGGAGGTTCCAGATGCTATGAGCCACTCTCGGGAAGTCTGGTAGCCATAGGACAAACCATAGAGCACAATGAAGAAGGATGAGAGCACAGTTATGCTCAGAACCAGTCCCCAGGCCACAGAGACACACCACCAGCACAGCAAGGGCTCGGTGTCTGGGATCTGGCGAAGCTGCCTGATGGTAGTGCTTAGTCTCCTAACTTTGGAAAAGATGACTTCTGTGAAATTGGAACTTGTCTTCTGGGACTTTTTATCCACAGTTATCTCCTGTTCCTCTGTTTCAATTACATTTGCATCTTTTTCAGATATTATGCAATTATTCCAGTACCTAGAATCTACCTTTGGGTACATCTTCGTCACAACAGGAGGAGGTTCCTTCTGGGAATACTTAAATAAGGCAATTATTAACATTTCCACAGGGAGGGTAAGCAAAGCACATTCAATTCCTACTGTTATTGATCTCAAATACCTCAGGTATATTGGAGCTTCTTCATCCTTTTCAGCATTAAAGAACATAATGTTAACAAGCAAGGTGAATAATATTACTGCTAAAAATGTAGACAACCTTTGGAACCTGGTGAAAGCCCCAACGACAACAGGAGCAAAAATTGAGAGCCACAGATGGTACTCAGTCAGTCTCCTGTTAAAATTAATAAGAAAATAGTCGAATTTGGGTAGAGGCATTTCGGGGTCAGTGACAGAAAATTTCCAGTCTCGTATGGGCTTGTTATTGTCAAGGAAAAGCCATTTTCTGCACAGAAAGAACCAGGCCTTCCTGGTGGACATGTCCTCAACTTCAGCTCTGCTTAAGAACCAGGACGGAGATTTGCCCTCGTTATTGAGCCTGACCCTGAAGGAACGAATATCTCCCAACTTTTTTGCGGTAGTTATCAGAAAGCAATCAATGCTTCCCCGCTGGAAAGCTGGAGAAGGCTGGTGCCATAAACAACGGAACTTACTCCTGCCATACTGGCCGATGAGCTGCACAAACACCTCTACTTCAGTCCCAGCATTCCAGCGACTGCCTGTGTACAAAGTGACCAAAAAGCTCCCTTCATCAGAGGCCTCATTGTCTGGCAGAACGATTATGTACTTGATCTCCTTCTCAACCCTGTCTTTTCTTATGGCCCAGCAACACAAAAGCAGGTAGACGGCAAAAATAGTGAGCACTGTTATGAGGGTAAGTGGGTTTTTAGGTAAGTCTGCTATCAGGTTTCTCCCCAGATCTACTGTGTTGGGAAGAACTACTACTTTGGCTGCCAGGAACTTGATGTTGGGTGCAGGAAGGGCTGGCAGACTCCTGCGGTTCCGCCTGGATTCACAGACACAGTGCACCTTCTGCCAGTCAGTCAAGGAGCCAACCTTGCACGTGTCTCTGTTCCACTGACTTCCAACTCCATCCAGAAATAGGCAGTAGTCATTAAAGATGTATATGCCCACCAGTTTCCGGTTTGGGTACCTTAAGACATAGCGTGTCTCCAAAATAATGGAGATGTTCTGAGCGTCTACACCACTTGCCTGCACCATGGTTGTCAGCAGGGACTTTGGGAGACAGACTATATAGGGACCTGAAATGCTACAGTCAGCAGTGCTTGTCCCATTTCCACTTGCAACAGTTGACGTGTCATGAGAAGCAACAAATGAAGCCACAGGCTGAGCGTCAGTGAGATTGGTACCTGTAAATATCAGCACCTTGAAAGTAGCTTTTAATTTTGTCATGATCTGGAAGTATATGCTCGTGGTAGTTTTACTGATCTCAAAACTAAATCCTCCAGTTGTGTAAGTTTCTGTTTTATCGGGCCCCATTACTAAATGAAAAGTTGTAAGTCCACCTTTCCTGGCAAGAAAAATGTCTGCTCTTTCAGGAGTGATTGGAACTAGATCCCCATTAGCCTTAGTCTCTGCCATTTTAAATCCCATGACCATTGATATGATATCTGATGTGTAACCTAACCAAGGGAAGGGGCTCTCATCAAATTCAAAAATGGCAATGGAGAACACAGTATCTGAGGTCACTCCTGTGCTATCTCCTTTTCTCAGTGTTGGATAAAAGCAATTGTGGCAGGTGTCTGTGGCAGGCAAATGACTTGAAATATTCCAGGCTTCATTTTTCTTCAGGGTGATATTCCAGCGTCCTGTTTCTATTAGAGTTTCTATTTCTTCAGGGACTTTTCCCCAGAAAACTATATCTGTTACACCTTCCATGATGGAGAAAATATGTTGAATTCCATCTGCACTGACATTCTTGAGATGCAGAAGATCAGTTCTCAGGACGTTGGACAAACATCTTAGTATTCCACTGGTCTGAATTTCTGCTTCCTCAGACCAATGGGTCTGACTCCTCTGTCTCTTCAGAACTCCTGTTACTTCTGTCAGTTTCCCAATGGCAAGGTCTTGTGACCTAACATTCATTCTCTCAACTGCCTCTGTGACTTCAGAAAGAACAGCCGCTACTTGGTTGACTTCCAGGATGCTGTTTACTGAAATATTCAAGGCTATTTTAACCACAGTTTCCCGAAACTGAGCCTGAGGGAGCTGGACAGTTGGTGTCCCTTTAATATAGTTTAAGATTGAGCCTGCAAGATAAGCCAAATAACCAGCTCTAAGACGATCCCCAGTCTGCTGAGGAGATGCTGACGTGCTTAAATGGCTTGCTGAAGCCAGCAGATCGTTAAACACAGCCAAAAGGGACTGAGTTTTAAGGGGCTTTTTTACGTAGGCACGTAAACTCACCTGGGTAAATGCCCCGAAGGCATCACGGACTTGAACATGAAGTGTCAAAGTGTACCTGTGAGAGCGCACTCCAATTGGGAGAAAAGATGGAGGAGTTTCAGGCTCAGAACCAAAGTACATAATTGTGCCAAATGTGTTTTCCACCACAGAAGTTACTGTGGTAGTTTCGGGTACGTTGGAAGGTACTATCACTTTATATGTCAGAGGCAAATGGCTGTCAGAAAATCCTTTACACTTAACAACAAATTTTGTCAGAAAGGCTATACCGATGCGGGGGCTGATGTTACACCTGCCGGCCCGAGGGGGAGTATTTACTGAAAAGGCTGTGTTCATGTATGTACTTCTACCATCCCAGGTAGTTACACTCAAGTGAAGTACGTAGAATCGATATGCAGGCTTTGTGAAAGTCAGAGCATGTATAGACATGTAAGCCCCAGACCTCCCCGTTGATGTTTTGGAAGCCCAATCAAAATTAATTTCTTTATTGGTGTCTGAAAAAAGGGTCCAGTAATATAGTGGCTTGTTGCTTGGTTTGCAGTTTGAGCATTTTCCAGATAGGACAAATCTCTCTGTTGGAATCAAACTGTCACCACAGTTTTCAATGCAGTTCACACGCAGCATGAGAGGAGGGCCAGGATCCACCTCTACAACTTGATCAGCATAAGCCTTCCTTCTGCCCTTTTGAATCATCAGGCGAAAGTAGTATAAGGTGCTCCCTGGGAGAGATTCTGGTGGTATTTTTTGAATGGGACCTGAGGGTGTTATCCATCTCAAATCCTTCTGGAATGGATGGCATCTGTTTTTTAGTTTGAATTTCATGGTTTGATAGTCTGCCGAATCTTTAGTGCAGTACCAAGTAAATATCAGTGGTCCTTCCTGTGAATCAGGATCAGAGGATTCAGAGCCATCAAGAGTCCAGCTCTCAGAAAAACCCACTGTGCGGACCGAGCCTCCTGAAATATTTGCCAATAAATCGGCTCTCTCAATGTGAACATAAATCATATCATGGGCCTTGAGGACTATTGAGGTCCTAATTGGGATTACCTCAACAGTGAAATAAAACAGATACAACCCATAATCTAAATAATTACTGGGAACAGTTAAATGTATCATTTTTGTGCCAAACATTCCAGAAGTGTTTACTGGCTTTGACCAGTCCGGCTCAGTTTTCATATCCTTAGCAGGATAGACATGCCATAAAGGCTTGGTAGATATGCCAATGTGGCAGTCTACGTTCAGCTTGACAAAGAGGTAAAAAGATGATGCCCTTTTCTTGTACAAGATCATGGATTTGTAATCAGGTCTCTGAATCCAACACCTGAGTATCTTACATTCTCTTTTCTCACAAACCACTGGTGCTTCTATGGTTTTTGCAGTATAATTGTTGACCCTGATGCTTAAAAGAGCTGGTGTAGGTGCACTGCTGGTGCAGTTCACTTTTGCCACAAACCCTGTGTATTTCTCTGCATCAAAGGGTAAAGCAGAGCGACGGACAAAACGCGTGGCATTTTTTATGTGGTCGTTGTATGTGTACGTGCTACTCTGGACAACGTGGTCTTTTTTTGTGCCAAAAAGCTGTAGATAGAAGGTCCACTCACACTGTAGCATTGGATGTTGTGCAGGGATAAACCACATTAAATAACTAAAGTTCTGCAGAAAAGAAGGACGGCCACTGCTGAAAACATGGACGTCCAGGTCTCTTTCTGCCAGTGACCTAATCAAAGCCCTCTTCTGATTCATATAAAGATACATTTTGAACCTGTACCACTCTAAGGCCAGAAACTCTATGGTGAGTAAGTAGGAGAGCTCCTTGTATTGGTAGAACACAGTGCGTGTGTTAGGGTGATCTGTGAAAAAAGTGCTGAAGTTGTCTTTGGATGTGTAAAATGTTCCCTGGTCGTACCTGAAAATGTAAGTGCTGCTGTTGGCCTCCTCTGGACAAAGGTTGACATGGATGGGAGTTTCTTTGCCAGCAGTTAAGGTCAGGGTACCATTGAGGAGGTGCATTTCCCCCGTCAATTCCTCAAACCTCTTTCCATCAACATGGAAGTAAATGCTGGCCACCACTATCCCATCCAGGCTCTGAGGCGCAGAAATGGCACAGAAGTTGCTCGACAGCGTAAATGAACTGTAGGAGCGGAGCCAACCTCCTACAGCCTGAGTGTCCACGAGTCTGTAGGCAAGTGTACTCAGGGTAAGGGGCTGAAGCCACCAGGATAAGCTGAGGGGCTGCTGAGGAACACTAAGGAGCTTGGAGCTGATACTGAGGACATGCACCAAGTCAGGCTCCACCTTGAGAGAGAGGTTGAGGCTTATGTGAGGCATCTGCTCAATACTGACCAAAGCAACGTGGATCCCGGGGTGCCTGTAGCGCACAGTCAAGCGGTAGCTGTAGTAGGTGGCACAGGTCTGTTGCAACTCAGCTGTCGGGTAGACAGCAGGTGACGGTGTGTGCTGGTGCTCACTGCTGGGAAGGAGAAGGGTGGAGGGGACACCTCCTCGGCTGCTGAAGCGGTACTGCCAGCCGGCGCTCTTGAGGCGAGCACACCAGCCCAGCTCCACGGGCTGCCACACGTGGATAACGTGTGTCTGCGGCCAAAGCACGAACAGCCGCATGTCCTGCCCCGAGATCTCGACGCTCACGTTGTGGTGAAAGCACTCGGGTGCAGCGCAGGAGGCAGACGAGCATTGCACTGTAAGAAGGCTGGAGGCCCTGGGTGAGGGAGCTTGTCCTGTCTGCAGCACCACCTGGCCTGACCAGCCTGAGACGTTCCTCACAGAGGCCGCGTTCAGGTACCAGAGGCAGCATGGTGGGGATGGCGACTGCCCCTCCTCGCCCTCTGCCTCCGGCCCTACTCCTGGGGCGGGCTGGTAGTGCAGGGTCACGGTGCTGCTCCAGAGGCACGACACCCTGTGCTCGTTGTCCTGCCGCTGGAAGACTTGGCCGTGAGGGCCCGGGCAGCTGACCCGCAGGGGCGAGGGCTGGAGACGGACAGGGGACGCCGCCGAGCCCCGGCGGCAGCAGGCCAGCAGCTGCAGCAGCAGGAGGAGGAGGAGCGCGGCCATCGCGGCCGGAGGGGACGGGGCGGAGGACGCGCGGCCTGCTGGGCGCTGCTCGTTGGTGCGGCCCAACGGGTGGGACGGCAGCCCGAGGGCACCGGAGCCTCCTCCGGAGGGCAGCCGGTGAGAACGCTATTTAACCTCGGACGCCGCGGGCCGGAGGTCGGGCCGGAGGAAGGAATAAAAATTTGGGGGCCAATAATCGCCAGCGACCTCCCGCGGCCGCCCATGAGCGGGCGGCGCGNGGAGCGGCGAGCGCGCCGTGAGGGGAGAGCATGGCCGCGCTGAGGGACTGCAAGGTGAGGGCATCGCTGAGGCGCTGAGCCGCCGCGGCTCCGTGCTGCCCGTGCCCTGCGCCCGGGGCGGCGGGGGGGGCCTCCGTGCGGGTCCCGGGGTCCCGACGGGCTTTGGGCTGTGGCGGGCGGGGAGCTGAGCCGGGCTCGCTGTGGCTGGAGCTCACCCTCATACACTCGGGTAGGTTTCGGAGGAGGGAAGCTGCTGTTGGGATCTGGAAAGGAAGCTGCTGTTGGGATCTGAGCATCTCTGGGTCTTGTTCCCAGCGCAGGGGTCCCACGGCACCCACCTGCCCTTTCCGTGGGCCTCAGCCGTGGGTCAGGGCTTCGATTAACTCTAAATCAGCCTCGGGTCAAAGGGTGCACCCTACAGGAGCTGCTTGCTGATCAGTCGTTTGCACGCTCTCTTTCTGATAAACTCCTTTTATGGTTGTGTTTTGTTTAATTAGGGCAGTGACAGGTTAAAACAAAGTCTTGAAGATTGCGTGTGACAGGTTCATGATTGACAGAGCTCTGGGGATCTGTCACACAAGGAATTCAAGAGGTGCCAACTGCAGCCCGCAGAGAGCACAATTCTCAGAGCCAGCTAAGATTCTAGCAGAGAAAAAAAAAAAACAAATAAACAGTCACCGGATCTCATGACTGAACTCTAATCTTAGAGCAGGGGAAAGGGCAAGGCTTTGGTCTCACCAAGAAGCAGCCAGAAGAGCAAAGGCTGTGACTCTCTAATACAAGAGGTATCACAGAGAAGACTTCTGGAGTTAGAGAGAGGGCTGTGGGAGATCAGTGTAAGAGAGCCCAAAGGCAGCCTCTGTGGAAAGGGGAACTGATAATTGTCTTACAGACTCTTGAGGCTGATTTTTGCCCACTCACACTCCCTCCTGTTTGTTCAGTCACACCTCACTAGAGAGAAGCCCCAGGACCTGAGTGTCCCACCTAGTCTGGGCAGATCCCCTTTTGTATGTCCTAGAAGAAAAGGGGTGCTGCCTTTTCTGTGGTCCCAGTAGTTCTTTCGTTCTCAGTTGGCAATGACAGATTGGGTTTGGAACACATCTTTTACATCTCTTAGGAGCCAGCAGCTGCTGTGGGGTGGTTCTTCCCTGTAGCCCACTGTCCTGATGTAGTGGCACAGAGTAGTGGCATCCCTGATGTGACACAGTCTTGCTGCCATTCTCCTGTTGCCAGAGTGGGAGTTTTCCAGTGAGGAATGAGTCAGGTGGGCTGTGGCCATAGCAGGACAGAGGCTTTCCAGAGTGGCTGGAAATAGCACATACCTCAGTTATATCAGCAGTGTCCTTAATGATGGATGCAGGCCCTTTTTCCACTAACCCTTGTTCTGCTGGTTTGTTCTGGTGCTTACACACAGACTTTTCCATTGTTGTGAAACAGCATCAAGTCCCCTCAGAATGGGACATCATTTTCTGCTTGGCAAGCACCTCAAGCTGTTGTGTAAAACAGTAAAACAGGCAGAGAAGCTGCTCCAAACAAAGCTTGGTTTTGATGACTGATGCTGAGGATGGCTCCTGGCTTGCTTTGCAGGGCAGCATGGAAAATAGCCTATAAGTAGCAAGCCTGACCTTGCTACCTGCTTGACTTTTCTCTTTATTCTTTTTCTGGATGATAAATGACATAGAGAATAAAAATCTTCAGCTCCCCCAAGGTTGCTGAATAGAGCTTAAAGATTAACTGGCAAAAAAAAAGATAAAGGGGCTTAAAGGTATACACACAGGATTATAAACATGGCTGGAACCAGTGGAGAAACAGATAAGAAGGACTACAGTGGGTTTTTGGCAAGTTATGTAACACAGGAACAACAGCACATGCCCAAAGAAAAAGTTCTTTGGAAGGAAAGGTTGCCTTTAATATTGAAGCATTCAGTGACTACGACCACCAGAGACCCCTTTTTGTGACTCTCCAGGACCATAAAAGAACTTCCAGGGGGAGGCAGATGCATGCAAATTCATTTGAGGAATTAGTTCTGTCTGTTAGATAAGAAGCACATGTTAATGAATATGTATGATGATGAAGGGTATAGACCTTGTTGCAAAGTCTCACCACACCCACAGAACCAGGAGAGTGTGTCCTGTGCAGATAACCAATTCCTGCTTTCTAGTGCATCAAATTGTGATAGGAAGTTTATTCTGGCCAATTTCAGTATCGTGGATTTAGTATGGATTGTAAAGAAAATGTGTCATTTTAGATTCAGGTCTAGTCTTTCAGGCATGTAATTTGAAGACTCAATTGCTTTAGCTGTTGGAATGTGAGCCTTTAATCCAATCACAGTGGGAAAGCTTTAGGATATATTAACAGCAAAGTTGTCTTTGCCTGGTTACTTAAAAATTTTGACAGATTATTATAGCTAGGAAATGCTTTAAAATGTAAAATGTGAAGAGCTGAATTGCTGCATCAGGAGGGACTAAGCCCCCATTAGGAGAAGTCTGAATTAGCTTGTCCCAGGTCTGTTTCTATATTATATGACTCTCCTCAATGTTCTGTGTACTGCATTAAAGTAGTGCTGGAGTGATTGGGGCAGCTTCTCAAATGAACTCTGCTCATTTGCCAGCAGCCTGCCAGGAGATGTTGTGCCTCCGTCATGTTATGTTACTAGAAATTATGGCAGCACAGTTCTATTTTGCTTTTTAGCTTTATCCATTTCCCATGTTCTTATTGTTGTCAGGCTTGTGTATAAATCTGTGATCCAAATTTTCAGTTGGTTAACTCCAGAGACTTTGTGGATTTGCTCTGCCAGGCTGTTTGATCTGCAAGTTGATTGAGGAGAACATTATTGTTTGTAGAAGATTACAGATTTATAGGTTACAGGAGAACAGGGTTTTATTTTGCCATGTCTGTGCTTCACACGAGGTGTGCCTGTAGCAGCTGCAGTGAATTCAGAATGGGGCTGTCATTATGGGCTGGGCAACCCATGGAGATCTTCTGTTATACTGGGTAACTGTTGACTTCTTCAGTCTCACTACTGGCTCCAGCTAACTGAGTTATAGGTGTAACTACAACTGAACAAAAGGTTTGTCTCTGCCTCACTGTCCTTCCAACTTTTCCTTTTAAAAGTGCACAGTAGATGAAAAGATCAGAACAGCATCAGTTTGAAGATCTGTCAGTGTAGCCTGGAAGATGAGGGTGTGAAAGGAGCACGTTTGTGTTTGTTTGTTGTGCAGGCCTGGCAGGATGCTGGACTTGTCCTGTCCACGACCAGCAATGAAGCCTGTAAGCTCTTCGATGCTGTGCTGACGCAGGTATGACCGAAAAGTGCAAGGAAATGTCATTTGAAGGGACTCGTGCATGAAACACTCTTTACTGGAGCTGATATTTAAATTTCTGATCAGCTGGGAGAGCCTCAAAATCAGGCCACCACAGGAGTTCAGCCTTCAGCTGGCAGCAGAAAACTCTTTGAGCAGAGGGCTGTGCCAGATGCTGCAGCTGTGGTGAAAACTTCAGCCAGTGTGCTCATCCACTTGATCCCAGCGAATCAGCCAGTTGAAAAAAACTCCATAGAAATCCAGGGCAATTGGTTCTGCTGGTGACTGAATTATGTTAAACCCCAGTTTTTCTCTTTTTCTACTACATTAAACCTACCTGAATGCAACATTTGTCTTTTAGACATTTGCCTCGCTTTTGAATTTAAGTGTTTGTGAAAACAAAAATCCTGAGTATCGCAGGATTTCTTGGCCCTCTCTTGCTCTGTCTCTCTTACAGTATGCAACTTGGACCAATAATGAGAGCCTTGGAGGTATTGATGGATGTCTCTCCAAGCT
This sequence comes from Hylia prasina, assembly GCA_013397195.1. Classification (NCBI taxonomy): domain Eukaryota; kingdom Metazoa; phylum Chordata; class Aves; order Passeriformes; family Sylviidae; genus Hylia; species Hylia prasina. The sequence goes on along the minus strand of VYXD01004345.1, from coordinate 377,873 downwards.
AAAAGCAGCAGATCCAAACTTCAGTGAGTATAACCTTTGATTCTGAGCATGAAAAGTGCTGGGTTAATGCCTGTTGTCTTGGTATTTAACTGACTTTGTTTATGCAAAGGCAAGGTGATAATTTATAGAATTCTGTAAAACTTGCTCAAAATCTAGAGCATGCAGAATGCTTTTGTGTGGTGTTCTTTTCTTTTTCACATAATATTTGAATAGCTGTCATGAAAACTTTCTGAGAACTTTAGGCTTGGGAGACTTCCTGGACCCACGAGTCAGTCTTATTGAAAATGCTCAGCTCCTCTGGTGTTTTGTGGAGCTGAAGGCTGTGCTGTGAGCTCAGCTGGTGCTGTGCTGTTTCCTGCAGCAATGGGACATGTCATTGCCAATGGCTTGGAGCTGATTGGCACTGGAAGGACCGTGAGGCTTGACAAGGAGCTGGACGGCGCCGTGAGAGCCATGGTGGCACTTTCCAAGTCCCAGCCACTGACAGAGCGGGAGAGGCTTCATGTGTCAGCGCTGGATGTGTTTGCCAGGGGGTGAGTCCTCTGTCACCCTGCTCCAGGGACTGTGAAGGGTTCCTTTGTCTGCTGCAGGCAGAAGTGAAGTTGGCAGTAGTGGTGTTAGCTGACATCTAGCTAAGGATCAGGGTGAGATGTCACAGATTGTCCCTGAATTTCTTTCTCGACCCTAAGTGCCATGTCTAGCTGGTAGCAGCACTGTAGGAGGTAAAGTGCTCTAGTGCCACTTCCTAGCATTGGGCACTCCACATTTTAAATCTGTCACAGATCCAGCAGTGTGGTTCAGAACTAGGAAATGAAGTATTTGGCTACAGTGGAGTCCTGACTCAGATGCACAGAAGGAAAGTTACAGATTTCTCTCTCTGGTCTCCCTGTGTCAAAACCTATTTCCCCTGTAAAGCAGGGAGATAAGAATGTCACACATGCTGTAGAGGCTCACTGCTTCATTCCATATGATAAACCTATATGAACTGCAGGACGTGGGCTAATGATTCACTTTCATTATTTGTTTGCCAAACAAATGGGTGAGCATGGATATGCCTCACATCTCAGCAAAGGAAATGAGGAAGCTGCTGAAGCCCTACCTCTGTGTTTGATCCCCACAAAAGGAGAGGGAAGGTGTCTTTGTACCTACAAAGTTCCATTAATTATGGTGGGCCCCTGTAGTAACTATTCAGCCCTGTAAGAAAATTTTTAGATTTATGGTTTCAGTTTGTTTCATTTTCTTTGAGTGTTACAGTGATTAGATGTAACCCAGCAGGATTTCTTTCATAAGATTTCTCAGAAGGTGCCAAATGAAGATAATCCCATTGTTAGCTTAGAAAAGACTAAAGAATTCCTTCAAGGAAAAGAACAAGTCATTTGGTGCTGAATTTTCTATTTTTCAGCATAGTTTGAGTGCAGGACCAACCGTAAGGGCAGACGTGTGTGCCTTCTTTTAGTGATGGAAATAATTTTTTATTTTTAGCCAACTTCCAAAAGCTTGTGATCTATGGGAGCAGATTCTGCAGAGCCACCCAACTGACCTGCTAGCCCTCAAATTTTCCCATGACACTTATTTCTACCTGGGATATCAACGTCAGATGCGAGATTCTGTTGCCCGTGTTTATCCTTTCTGGACACGTGATGTCCCACTGAGCAGGTGGGTCATGCTTCATTTAGACATTGCTCTTTACCTGGTGTGCATGGACTACGTGGTTTTTAAGTTCAGACTTAAAAGTTCAGGATCTTTTGGAAACAGACATGTGGACAAAAATCAAGAGTCTAAAAGTGAATCAAACTTGACCACAGATAGAACGTGTCTCCAGTATCCCTCTTGACACTGTTGTTGAGGGATTTTTCTTAAGTGAGCAGTGTCTCACTGCTGTCAAATATAGCACATGGTGTGTAACACACAGGGTAAAATCATGTCCTCACTCAGGGCAGTGGCAAAATTTCTTCATTTCTTCAAAAAAAAAATACTATTCATCTTGATCCATTAAGTAAATCAGGTGCAGATAACATCCCTAATTTTCCTTTATGTTGGGCCTTTATGGCTTAGTGAGGATCATTTACAACCAGTTTTAAAGGACCACTTCATGTAAAAGTACCCTCCTGTGGTTTTGTGGGCACTGGGGAAAATGTAGATTGCCTTTGAGATGCTCAGATCGCTTTGGTGACAGCAGTGTCTCACTTCTACCCTTTTAATTCTGCATCTTGCAACTTTTATGGAGATCAGCAGCTGGTTCCATGTAGCTGATGATTCCATCTCATCCAGAGATGAAAATGTCCATTCTGATGTGCATCTTGTCACTGTTTGCCATGCTGGTGTCTCAGGGTCACTCACTTCCTCTGAGAATTAGCTTAGTAGTTCTGTATCCTGCGAGCTTGAACCCTTACTGTAAATAGCACTGCAAGGACTTTCTTGTGTTAAATGCTCTTTCTAGTATGTTTTTTCAATCCTAGATTAAACCTAGTTATAAATGGATGATGTGCTCTTTTTCCCCTTTTGTTAGCTACGTGAAGGGCTACTACTCTTTTGGACTTGTGGAAACAAACCTTTTTGACCGTGCTGAGAAGGTTGCCCATGAGGTAAACTGCCTGCTGTTGGTGCTGAAGGGCTTGAGAATTCTCACACAGGGTGGTGGTTTCTGCCAGTTGTTAGGCAAAGCAGCAAAGAGACAAAGCTCAACATGGAAATGCTCACAGAGCTTTGTGAGACTTGTTGATGACTATTTTCACATCCCTGCCCCACCAAGGCAGTTTCACTGGGCTGTGTTCCCCTCACTTGCTTATGAGCATGCCCTGTCAGATGGGGTCAGAACACCCCTGTAAAATCCATGTATCAGCCCATCTGCTGCTTCCCACATATATAATTGGCTGTTTCCTTCTATTAAAGAATGTTGAATTGTTTTGACATAGTCTGCTCCTGACAATCAGTCATGTTTGCCTCCATGCTCCCTTTTTTGCTTAGATGCTTGTTCCTGGGTTACTGAACAATTAATTGTAACAATGTTCCTGGGGATCAGTATTAGCCAGCCTGTTTCCTTTGTATGAAGATAGTTGGCTTTCTCCAGTCCTGTGCTCCAAGACTCTCAGGCACAAGCTCTAATGGGTGTTCTTGACAAAACTTCTGTTACATCAAATTGCTGAAGGTGACAGTAGAGACTAAACCCTAAAACTTAAACCTTTACTGGGTTTATGACTAATTTTGCAAAATGCCAAAAGCCTAGTGGGAGTTGTTGGGCCAAGGAAGAGGAATTGGCTGAATACTCAGAGCTGGCCATTTTTGGGAAAAAAATAGTTGTCTGCAAGGCACCATATCATGGCATATATTGTGCCTGTGCCTGCAGGTCTTTCATTGATGCATGTCTGTGAAACAGATCTCATTTCACAGTCATCATCAAAGCCTGCATTTTAAAGTGTTTTGTGTTCATCTCCCTGCAGCAGAAGCTGGGAAGTGAAGTCAGTCAAGAAACATTCTCTTCCTTTTCTGTCCAAATCAGACTTCTGGGCTGTGGTTAGTTGGAGTGGTAAGGATGTACTTAACGTGCAGCAAGTGAAAAGTAGTCTCTTGTTGACAAGCAGTGATAAATGTCTGTATTTGCAAGTTTGTAAAGGCTCATCATGTTTTCATGTTTTTCACTCATAGGCTTTGGCTATAAATCACACAGATGCATGGTCTGTCCATACTATAGCTCATGTAAATGAAATGAAAGCAGAGGTGGAGAAAGGCTTAAAATTCATGAAGGAAACGGAAAAGAACTGGAAGGTAAACATTTTTGTGGTGCCTCTGAAAAAGCTCCTTTCAGGTTTTCTTTAATTCCTGCAGCCAAGTTCTTGAGTCCTCAGCCTGCAATTCCTTCCTATCTGCAGACCTGTTACAATCAATGCAGAGTTTGCATATTAGAGGAAATCCTCCCTTGAGGAGAGTGCTGCTACTCTCCATGCAGCTTTTTTAGCAAGAGGCAGGAAGAAGTGGCCTGTTATGAGGGACATGACTGTCCCTATTTGTCATCTGTTGTGTGGTTATAAAAGTAAAATGACCACTGATTCTTTCACAGGCTTTTTACTTAGGCTGAGGTAAGCACTGACAGTCAGTTGAAGGACCTGGCTAAGATGAAAGACCCTGGGACCTAAGATGAGGTGGAAAATGAGACAATCAAATCAACTGTTTCAAAACACTAAAATACTTGTTTGCTTCTGGATGGGGAGGGGGTTTTAAGAACAATTGTAAAGAAAAGAGACATTATGCTCTTCTTTATTTTCTAGTGTACTGATTACTTTCTAGTGTATCAGTTACCTTATATATCCAACATGTTTGATGCCATCTTTCAGAGTATTGAACAGGTTAATTAGTCTGTCATATGGTCCTTTGCTGTAAATTAAGTTTCATTTTGTGTTTGACAGTGTTTACCCAGTGATTAAGTCTGTTATATTCAGAGCTGAGGGAAGTGAGGTTTGCCTTTGCTAGAACCAACAAGAGTCTGTTTTAGAGTCATCTGAGCTGACTATTCCACCTCACCCAAGGAGCAGGACTGGACAGTGAGACTAGAAAGGCTGTTTTTGTGCTTGTTTTATTTTTTAAGTTAAGCATTCAGATACTGGGTTTAGAAGTGCAGACAGACTTCTTGCTTGAAGTTCACACCTGTCACTTCCCAGAAAGCATTTTATCTTTTAATCTGTTAGTTTTAATGAAACAGTGATGTAGAGGATTGACAGTTTGGGTCAGTTTGGGACAGTTTACCTTTAAAACCCCAGTCAGTGACTTTTGGATCGATTTTTTTTTTTTAATCTCTTCCTTCTTAAAATACTTGGATGTCTCTGTGATTCATACTCTTTATCCAAATAAAACCAAGTGCAAGCCCACTTCTCTCTAGCAGTTTAATCTTTTCCAGAGCTCAAATTTAGCAGCGGGGAAAAGGTTTTGCTTTATTTAGGCAGGTAATTCCATGATCTTGTTTGTATGACATTTGGAATGGCAGTAGGATATTCAACTTGATATTATCAGTGTTCATGCCAAGCACATAACTGCTGTTGCTTGGGTTTGGTTTGTGATTTAATATTAAACAAGGAAAGATTACCAGAATGTTTATCTTAGCACTGTAAGGCCCTGACATTTATTGGGAACCTTTACCCTTGTGCTTCCTGAAAGTGGTTGTTACAGTTGTCAGTATGACAATAAAGATGATTTTTCCACTTGTGAGATCATTAAGTTTAACTGCAGAACTGGGAGAGAGTGGGATGAGAGGGGTGAACCTTTCTGGTATTTTAATTTTCACCAAAGGATTATGGAACTACATTTGCCTATTTTTAATGCATTTGCAAAAATGAACTGCAATTACCTCGAACTGCAGGCTGGGGAAGAGGATTTGAAGTTCTGGAGCCATCTGGAAAGGACAGTGTGAAATTGGTGCAGCCCAGCAAAAATTCATCTCACCTGATGGGCTGCCAATGTGTTTGGCATCTCTTGCAGCTTCTGTGGCTGGTAGTAAAACTTGTTTAAAAAGTGATTCTTCTTTGTCTGAGGTAGGTTCTAGATGGCTGGGGTGAATGGCCCTCATAAGGCCTCCATTATCCTCCTCTATCTGGCCAGGTTACTTCAGACAAGATGCCTAAATTTAGATGAGACAAATCTTACTCTTCTTAGAGATGTGGATGGATTTTTTTTTTAAAGGGTGCTGAAGAAAGGTGAATTCTGAGACATCCAGGTGAAACTTTTATCTGGAAAAAAACATGGGGGAAATCTTGGGTTTGAGGTGTCACCCTAATAGCTGCAATGACAAGTGTACCAAATGAGAAGGTGTCCTGGCAGCTGATGTATATTTGTCTCTTTTGTGTCTCCTGAAGTACTCAGTTTTGCCAAAGGAAGAAACAGAAATCTGATTAAATAACTTGAAAAGAGAAGTTATTTTGTAAATAATTTTTTTTTTCTCTCCAGAGCAGTGATATGCTTGCTTGCCATAATTACTGGCACTGGGCTTTATACTACATTGAAAAGGTATGAGATATCTTCATACATGTGCTTTATGGTCCAGACAGGTTATCTAAAGCTCTCTAAAAGGCAGAACTAACATTTGCTGGGAGGGAAGGGGGAATCAGCAATTTAAAGGGATGCTTTTATAGAATAGGATGATGCTACATTTATAAAGAGGCATAGTCTTTGTTACTGCTATTTTGAGAATTTTAATTGCATTGGTCAAAAGTTTCAGTACCTTTCTAAGAATGTTGAAGCTGTGAGAGTATTGCATGTTTGAAGATCCAATAGTTTCATTAATTACATTCATTACAGTTATTTGATAGCAAGATGAACTTAGATCTCTAATTTTGAGACAAAAATTAACAAAATTCTTAACAAATTCAGTACTCATTTTCTGACCCAAAAATTTGCTGACTATAAAAAAAGAGGCCATAAACTCTAAATTGGGTTGCCAATGCTATTAATTATTTTTACTAATTCTTACTATTGAAAGCTTTTAAAAATGGTTGAAATTTTACCCAGCCTGTCAGAATTTCCTTGGATTTAATGCTTAGCACTCATGGGGTCCAGCTTAATAGGGAGATAATTGTGGCATCCTTGAGAAGGCAGCATCCTTTGGCCAGAAAGCAGAGTAACATAGAAGGAACATAATTCTCAACAGGAGTCCAACAATTTATTTATTTTGCCTCTTCCTATCTATGTAACTTTTTTGAAGGCTACTTAAAACTGTTTTTTTTTCTCAGGGTTTTTTTTTTAATCTCTATGCATACACTGATTTTTGCAAAAATCCCTGAAAGGAATACCTTTCATACATTAGAATGAGAGGAATACCTCATGTTTGCCCTTCTTGCTTAACTTGTGCCAGTATTGGTACTTATTCTTAGATGAAACCTCAACATACTGATCATTTTGCCTATTAAATCCAGTTTTTCTGCTTTGAATACCTCGAGGTTTCTTTGACTTGCTTTGTTTTGATCAGGCAATCCTGAAGAGCTGTTCTGAGGTCTGTTCATGTGTTTGTCTCTGGTTGTTGTGTCTGCACGTTAACCACACAGTCCTCCGTTGATTTTCCAGGGAGAATATGAAGCTGCTTTGACAATTTATGACAAGCATGTGAGTAGGGGCCTTTTTTTCTTTACTGAGATCATGCAAGAGCACAATATATGCTTTCTCCCTTCTCTGTGAGATTGATTTTTATCACAGTGTGTGATCTGTGTATAAATATTGCTTACATTTGTTACTACAGTCTTTTAGGGAAACAACAGCTCAGCAGTTCTGGGGGAAATGCCCCAAGGACTTGGTGTTACATAATTTGAGTGCTTGAAAGAGCTACAGTGGTATTGATTTCCATTCTGTCCATGTTTCTTATTCATACCTTTTAAAGGATGTAAATTAGTTTTCCTATAAAGTCAAGTCACCTTTACAAAGAACAGCTTTTGCATGTTACGTACAAAGTCAACTGTCTGGATTTCAAGACAACCTTTGTAAATAAACAGTATCAAATTAGGTAACATAGCACATCTTTGTAAGGATTGTAAAAATACTGCAAGCATTAAGAAAGCTGCTGGGCAAATTTCTATCTATTAAGATTGATCAAGTGAAGTAATATTTATGGCACAATTTTGGAAAAAATAAAATACCATGGTGACTCTCCATATTTACTGAGAAAAACAGCACATGTAAAGCCATGTAAGTTTCTGTCATTGCAAATTCCTGTACTCAAGAAAGATGCAATTAGGACTATTACAAAACAAGTTATTTTGAATTAATAGGAGGATAAAATTAATTTAGTAGTGTGAAAATAAGTTTGATAATCTGAGGAAGTTTCCACTATCACTTGGCCAGCCTGGATATACTTGTGATTACAGATTGCTCCCCTGTGCCTGGCAAGTGGAAGCATCCTGGATATAGTTGATAACAGTTCAATGCTGTACAGGCTTCATCTGGAAGGTAGGATATCCTCTGGCCATTCTTTTGTTGAACTGCAATTTTCTTTTTCCCTTCCCCTGCTGTTCATGTTGGGGAAGTATGTCAGTGTAATTACACAGCAGGCTTGCTTAGTGTGTCAGAAGAAACTTGACAAAAGCATCAATGTAAAGTTCCTCACAATGTCCATAAGCTTTATTCTTCCCAAGAGCTTCCATTTTCCATGCCAGTGTGGCATAGCAGTCAGCTCCAGCTAGCATAGGTCACATACTTCTTCTTTACAAATTCATTTCTATTGTCCCTGGAGGTCTGAGGCTGGGCAATCAAGTGCATAAGTCTCTAGAAACCCATAGCACTTTCTGGATGTAAATTTCCAGTTAGATCTTTTTTCTTTTGTTTTGTTTTGATCCTGATTGAAATAATATGGACATAAGAGCTTCTGGCTTTTTGTACTCTCCTAACTCAGTGGCACTTCCCTTTTTAAGTCAGTGTTTATACACTGGGGTTCATGGCAGGGGACATGATGGGCAGACAGTATTTCACACTGTCCTGCTAAAACACTAATGATGTATTAGGGATTTTATTAAATCCATCTTCTCACTCTGTCTCATGATTCCTACAGATGGCTCGTGGTGAGCAGCACCTCCAAGACATTATGAGCAATCTCATGATAAAGCCAGAAGCTCACACAGTGCAGACTAAAATAATGCCTTTAAACTCCTGACAGTCAGAAAACTCTTGGCCCAGATAAGGCAGGATGCAGCTGAACATTACTGCTGCATAAATTTTGCCACATCAGGAAATGTTCTCTTGAGTTCAGTAAGAATGCTTTTTATGCTGAGTGACTGAAAGTACATTGCAAAGTCACACTTCTGCACGTGGCAGTGTTATTGACAGAAGTAGTTTTTACTCTTAGGTGTAAAGCTTGGGGACAGGTGGAATGATCTGCTTGGGGTTACGAAGAAGCACACCAAGGATCACATTCTTCTCTTCAATGATGTGCACTTCTTGATGTCATTCCTTGGAGCCAAAAACCACAAAACTACTGAGGAGCTTTTAACAACTCTGCAGGAACTTGCCAGGTAAGCAAAGGAATTCCTGCACTGGGTTCAATGAATAGCCCATTGAGCTTCAGGGTGATGATGTCTCTGGCTTGCTGAAGCTCCAGCACACTCCTCCCTGCCTTAGCACTGGGACACATTGGTTTAAGCAGGAAAACATCCAGTTAGGAGATCCATATCATTATTTATTTTTTGAGTTCATGTCTAGAGGGGTTTCTCATCTTGTTGAGCAGAAATCTTTTGTGTCTGAGGTCATGGACATCATCTGAGCAGTTGTTGTCTGTTCCCTTTTAGTGGGGTCACACTAAGCTGTGTTACAGACAAGGAGTGAAATATATTAATAGGAACATTCTACAAGATATGTCAGCTGTCTATGGCGGATCTTTTCTGCTCTGGTTTAGAAGGTTAATAACAGAACATTAGTTGGTAGTGATATTCTAATGGCTACTCTTTGATGTATTGTTAAGTCCATCTGCAGGAAATTGGGCTTCAAGTACTACTAAAGTAATAATCTAGAATATTTCACTTTCAAATTAAGTTATTTGAAAAAGTTGAATATTTAAGTACTACCTCCAAACAATAAGGGTTTTGTGTTCCCTTAGGTATTAAATGACTGTGAATTGCCTTGGGGTTTTTTTGAAGGGCTTGATTGTAGATGCTAAATTTAATTTCTTCCCCTCACTGCCCCCTTTTTCCCCTCTGTTTAAGTATCTGTTGCTTCCTTTGCCTTTAAAAAGAAGGAAGGAGAACCTGAAATTGTCAGTATTTGTTCCTGACTCTATGTAGTTTCGAGAAATACTGCAATTTTTAAGACTACTTATCAAAACAAAAGTTTCAAAGCAAGCCTAAGTATGTCTCATTTAACTAAAGTAGAAAATGGCAAATATCTTTTGTTATTTATTCTATTGTTTATATGTCAGTATATATAAAGTATAGAGAACTGCCCATCACAGAGGCTTTAATGAACATATGTTCATATATGCTACTTATTCTTTCACCTAGTGCTCCCTTTCACCTACTTTCAGCCTTAATAATACATGTGTACACTTTTAGCTGTAGTTTGAAATATAATAAAGCTTAATTTCATTATTTGAGGAAGCAGGCTGTGAGCTGAAGGGGATATATTAATGATTGGATTAATTTACGTCTGTCACAAATATGTAATATATAAATGATACCCCAGAGGCGTGTTGTATGTGTTAAGGAATCAGTGATGCAACCTGGGCACGAACATCAATCCCATCTGGCATTGCACCGGTGTTTTTCCCGGGCCTTAGCCCTGGGAAGTTGCTGGGACTTCGTCGGGTGTCCCATGGCGCTCTCTGGTGGTTGGTGTCACAGGCTCCTTTTCACGGAAATGCTGGACAAAACATGTTAATGAGGGATTGTTTTGTCATTTTCATCACTGGCTGTCTCAAGCTGCTTCACATGAACATCTGTTGTGCACTTTTATCTTTCTAGGATGCCACAGTTTGTTTAAGGAATGATAAACACATAGGGCAGTGTTGCCTACTGGAAAATGAAGGCTGGCCCAGTGAAAGAAAGAAAGAGGAAGTTTTGTAATGCTGACTTGAGAAGGAGCTGGCTTGCAAGGTCATGACTGGGAGCTGTGTGCAAGGACTGGTGGCCACGTGTGGCCAGACAAAGGAGGATGTAGCAGTAGGATGTTCTGGTGGGGTCAGCAGAAGAGAAACTGCAGTTTTCTCACTGTCCTAGCCCAAACTGTTTATTGCAGAGGTAGGAGAGGGTTGGGCTTGTGCCTTTTGTGGGAGTATTCAGGACAATAAAAACTGATTGCTGGATGAGTAACAAAAAGGTGAAAGTAGCATAAGCACACCAAAAGATATGACCTAAGTCAAGTGCCTGAAACATCAGGCTTTGTACAGTAAAAAAACCCAAAACCTGTCTGCAGGTAGTGGCAGACTGGCATTGAAAAATGGCTATTTATGCTTTGGCTTGTGGAAGTTAACCACTTTTTCATTTTACAGAGCACCTTCTGAAGACCACCAGCTTTCCCTGGCTCCTAGTTTGGGGCTGCCACTGTGCCAGGCTTTTGTAGAGTTTGAAAATGGGAATTGTGACAAAGCTGTCGACCTGCTGTACCCAATCCGTTATGAACTAGTCCAAGTGGGAGGCAGTGATGCTCAGGTAAAGGAGATACAGAAAAGACTTTTTGATGTGACTTAATCCCCTTTCAGTAGCCACCATTAAGCACTTACCTCATCAACAGCACTTCAGTCAGTGAAAAGCTGAACTGTGCTTGTGACTGAATGCTGTTTGCAACAGCTTACTAGCAGGGTTAGCTATTTATTTTTAATGTTGATATGTTTCCTTCCTGTGAGTTTAATAGTTTGCTAACCAAGACATTGTAACCAGCAATACATTATAAGTTACTTACTGGTTTGTATTTTGCTGACTTTTTTTTTCAGAGAGATGTTTTCAGCCTGTTATTGATTCATGCTGCTTTAAATTCTAAATCAAAGGCCAAACGAAACCTTGCAAGGTGAGTATTTCCCCTGATAAATATTTGTGGACGTAGCATTGTTGCTAAAAGTAAGAGGCAATAAATACACTCAAAAATTAAGAAGTAATGAATATATTCAAACCAATAAATTTAGGGCTAAAATTATGTGCAAGCATTTCTGTTACATGTAGCAACTTTTAATTGGGATAAAAATTACAATAGCTTCCAATTCCCGAAGTGCAGCCGGGATGGATGATCTGTGTATATTCAAGGGCAGTTGATTTTCAAATGATTCTGTCTTCAAAGATGGCTTGTTGACCACGTGTGTTAGGGACTGCTAAGCTTCTGGGAACTGCTGCAGCTCCAGCCAGTGCCACTGCTGACATCTGCCTTGCTGGGAAGTCAGAGGTGTGCTCTGCCACGTGGGCTTGCCTCAGCACAGCCTGTTTGGCAAGAAATCCATGTTTATCACCTGCTCCTCACCCTCCTCCTCCTCCTCCTTTCACAGGTGTCTCCTACATGAACGTGATATGATGAGACCAAAGTCACCAATGACTGAGCGACTGATCAGGAAGGCAGCAGCTGTGCATTCCATGGCATAGGGCTTTCTCCAGCTGCAGCTGGAAGAGCCAGGAGCTTTCCACAAAGTCTGGGTGCAGGGAGTGCAGGGGTGCTGTGAGGGAACTTGGGGAAATACTCGCAGTTAAAAGATCTGAGAATAATTTCCTTAAGAAAGAAGACAGCTGTTGCATTTCTGGAGGTTGTGTCTTAGATGATTCCACAAGGAAAGAAGAAAACTTGCTGATAATGCACAGCCTTCTGGAGCATCCCAAAGGCACTGCTGCTCTGGTATGTTTTCCTGAAGGTTCTCTCTGACCCTGATTATACACAGTGCGGTAACAGTGCCTGCGTTTCAGTCCTTTGGCCCAGTTTCTTACTTGGCCTACATGTGAAATAAACTGCTCAGATAATTCAAAGGGAGTTTTTAAATAAACCTAATAGGAAGGTGTGGGGCCAGAGCCAATAAAGACAAGAACTGAATTCATGTCAAGCTTCCAGCCCATTCAGGCAGGAGTCACAGATCTGTCTGCGTTCAGGATCTCTTTCCAGGTACACATTTTTAATGTTAAATTTTCCCTTTCAATATAGCATAGCAGAGCTTTCTGGCATTACTGGGTAAATGAAACCAGACTAGAACCAGACAAGAATGATGACTATTCTGACATGGAACTATTCTGACAAGTGCTCCCTCAGCGCTTTTAAATCTCTCAGAAAAAAGGGAAAAGCCTGGATTTCAGCTGAACAGTGCCATCTCTGAAGGGTGTGTTGGACTGGGTCTTTGTGCCTCCCTGAGCTTTTGGATAGTCAGGCCTTGTTACCACCCCACTCCAGAGTTCCCTGCATATTGGCAGAGTGGGGTTGGTTAAAGCACACACTTTGGAGAGGTGAAGACCAGGAGGCCTTTCTGCCATGGAAGGAGGGCTCGGGATGGACACAGCTCTGTCCCAGCACATGTGATGGGATAAATATACTTCAGTGCTGCAAGTCAGGCACGATGTGAGCCACAGGCCTCGAGGGAGCTCTGGTGCCTCTGGATCCCTGCAGCATCCCAGAGCTAACACATTGTCTTGCAGCAGTACTCCAGAAGTCCCTAATGATGGGGAAGATCATATTTGAGGCCAACACTGAACTCATGCCTTCTCTTCTGTTATAGAAATCCCACTCTGTAATTGCCCAAGCTCTGGCTTTGCTCCCACATCTGCAAGCTCTCCTGGTCCCACAGGCCTGCCCCTGCTTCCTGTCCAGCTCAGGCTCTTCCCCATGTCCCAGCACAGCTTTGTCCTACAGTTCCCTTTTGAACAAGAAAGCACTTCCATAGCTGGCCCCTGGAGTTCCTGTGTCGTGGAACAAGAGGTGAAAGTGCTTTGCTGACATTTTACTTTACCCAATCCTCCCCTGAGGCAGAAATACTTTGTTTTTAAAGCAGTAATAATGAAACCACATGAGGGATTGCATTCCTTGCCTTCAGGTCTTCTGATTTTTGAGTGCTGTTCTTCAGCTTCATCACTGCTTGTCTGTTTGGCCATGGTGGGGGGTGACTCACTTGGGACAAGTTACACTGCATTTTTACTGTTCTTTTTAATAAGTGCACTTCAAGCAGTGACTTTGGACAGGTAACTTTTTACTCAAGGAACATAATAACTTCTGTAAGGGAACAAAAGCCTGAGAAAGCTCTGGCTGGCTATGCAGGGTGTAATCAATGACAGCTCTACTTCCGATAGAACATGACTAAGAATTTTGTCTGCTTTGCCTTAATAAATTCAAAGATGCTCTTTGTTAAGCAAGCACATGACTTCTTTCCATGTGTGAAGCTTTCAAATGTTACTTGGCCTAATTTCAGAGACCTGTAACAGTGTGCACCCACTTTGTTTCCATGACAGTGGCCAGAAGCACCCAGCAGTGGAGAGCAGCACTCTCTGTGCTTGCACAGGGTCACAGCCCAAGCCTGGCACAGCCTCCCAGGGGCTTTCCTTGGTGCCAGTTAGGAAGAGGCTGAGGTGCCACAAGGTGGGAGAACTGTTGTTTCTTTTCCATCCTCCTGCATTCAGCATATGCATTTTCCAGCTTTCCTCCCCCTTCAGCTGAGTTATCCAGGCTGCAGCTCTCACTCCTGGTCCACTCCAAAGCCTTGTGCACCAGAGAGCTGCATCCCTGCCCCAGGGTGGGCTGGACCATGGAACAGCTCTGCAGTTCCTGTGTTGCTGTGTCCTTACTGTGTGTGTGGTGATCTGGACTGATCCTAAGCTGTCAGCATCCCACTGGCACCCTCCCCAGCCAGGCCTGCCTTGTGCCTTGCAGGCATGGGGGTTTCTACAGGCGCCTGATTCAGATTCTTTAAAAGTTACTCATCTGCATATTAAAGAAGTACATCGTTAGAATCTCACAATATCTCACTACTTCAAGATTTAAAACCAGCAGTTCTGTCACTACCTCACTTAATGCTTTCACCTTTTCTTAGGACTTCATGAACTGCTCAGAGCAGCTGTTTAATTACAAACTACCCCAGTGCTTTAAGATTAAACATCTCTTAGTTAGGAATTTAATTTAAAGAAGTATTCTCCCTGAATCATGCTATTCTCTCCTTAGCAATTAGCTAAGCACCTACCCTACAATGGCAGTCCCCATTTGCAGTTCCCTGGTTTAGAAACACCGAAGGAAAACAGGGAATGCAGGCAGGGGCTGGTTCACTGAGCATATTCAGTCTTGCCATGTTTATGTAAAGACAAACTGCACGCTGAAAGTGCCTGAACACAGGTTTTATTTGCAAATACAGCAAGGTCAGTAATTCAGGAACTCCACAGGTAAACAAGAGAAAGTGAGATCGTAGAAAGTTAAAATCTTCCCCACTTGTTTTCACTTAGTTCTAATCATTTTAATAAGATTTTCTCAATTTATCTTTTCCACTCCTCTTGGAAAGAACTTGTTATCTTTGTTATCTTTGAGTGGTTGACAGATTTGTATTACAGATGCAAAAATCTTAGAGGCTATTTAGTGCTTCCATAAAGCTTATCTGGAGATAAAAATTACTGCTCCCCTGTCCTCACTCCCAGTTTCCCTCTGAACAGCTGCAACACCTGAATTTGGCATTTTGTACAGAGGACCTTCAGTTTGTTCCACTTACAGACTCCCTGCTAACAACATCCAGTAGAAATTGCACAGGTTTCTAACCCAGGATCACCCACAAAACACAAAGAGGATCCTCTCTTGTCAGCACCCTGCCTCACACAAGTGGGCAGCAGAACATGCAGATGGTGCCTTAGGACAGCAATTCCACCACTGGCCTCAAGAGAACCTAACTGGTCTCTTTTGGAAACATCTGGAAAACGAAAATTAATGCGCAAACAGGACAGACCATCTGTGTGCTCCTTAAGAAGTTTCTCCTGTCCTGTTGTGCTACGTGGCCACGTCCACTGGAAAGCCTGGCTCGTTGGGACACAGCCTTTGTGTCCTTATGGCCATTAGTTGCAGCCAAACCACCAAATTTTGGTGTCTGCTTAATTGCATGTGGTGGCTTTCACAGTTTCAGTTGAGCTCTGCTTTTGTATAGGCTACAGCAAGTTACTGCAAATTTCCACAAAGAATCTGATCCAACAGCTTTCTGATCCATCTGCCGTTGTACAGATGAAAATTCTCGAGACACTAACAACATGGATTTAAAATATGATTTTTCTTTTTTCTGTTTACCATTTTAACTCGAAACATGTACCAGCATTAACAAGCAGTGCTTTGAAAACAAACTCAATTTACTATTAGCTACACTGAATTGTTTATGATGATAGATGAGAGGATCAAGAATGGATGAATTCTGCTCTGAAAAGTATCTCTGGCTACTAAAAACCTGAAAGCTTCCTTAAAAACTACTGTACTGTTAATTTTTCTTTTAACTGTTTGTGAAGAGAAATCCTCTGTATTTTTATAGACGATGCATTTACAATTATTTGCCCACAGCAGTCAGTACATTCAATTTCCCATCCCACAATTCTGATTTTCCTGCTATGGTTATCGAAATATCTACGCTTCATTTAAGAGAGGAAGAGAAGAAGATAAGGCAGTCACAACAAACGTAACATCTGCTTTGCCAGCCCTCCTAAATGCAAAAATTGTTTGGAGTAACATTCAAAAACTAATAAAAAGAAGGAAGTCACAAGTAGGAGAACAACTGCAATACAAAAAACAAGATGAGTGACGCAAACTGCCATCTTCCTCTAAGATATAACACATTTTCTTTTCTCCTCTTTATACACTCTTATTCCTTCCTCCCCTCCATATGCTTTTATTCCTGCCTCTTTCTGCTGTCTTATTGTGTCCCCTCCATATGCTCTTATTCCGTCCCATCCATACACTCCTATTCCTGCCTCTTTCTGCTGTCTTATCCCCTCCCATCCAGACACCCCTGTTCCTGCCTCTTTCTGCTGTTTTATCCCCACACCTCCATACACTCCTGTTCCTGCCTCTTTCTGCTGTTTTATTCCCACCCCTCCATACACTCCTTTTCCTGCCTCTTTCTGATGTCTTATTGTGTCCCCTCCATATGCTCTTATTCCGTCCCATCCATACACTCCTATTCCTGCCTCTTTCTGCTGTCTTGTCCCCTCCCCTCCATACACTCTTATTCCGTCCCCTCCATACACTCCTATTCCTGCCTCTTTCTGCTCTCTTACTCTCTCCTTTTCATACTCTATTATGTACTCTGGGTAAATCTGGTGTTTTTCAAAGATAACAAAAACAGAAGGGTTTAACTCATCATCCACACAGCTGTCATAAAGCCACAGCTTGTCAGCACACTTCACCGGGGGACGGACGTAGGTGGCGATGCCTTTCACATAGTTTCCAACCAGGACACGAGCCACGAACATCAAGCGTCCCTGGGCCATAGCCTGACAGTAGGCATGGGCATAGCGAGCATCTCTAGCAAAGTAACTTCCTAGAAAACCAGATGGAAACGTGGTTGTGAGGAGAATCTATACAGTGACAGCAAAATCTGAGCATACCCTGCATTTTCAGGAGGTATCTGACTCAACTTTCAGGACTTCTCTTACTCAGTTTACAGAATACCACTGAAATTTTTGCAGGAGAAGGGATGACACTATGTAATTTCCATTCAGTATTTGCTATTTTAGGAGTAATTTTTTAAAAGCTACACCAATAAGCACACTACAGTCTGTGTGTTATGATCAGAGGGACAGACAAGAAAACATGAGGACCTCCCACAATCATACCGAAGACATGCACACCCCTAATTTCTCTTCTAAGTTCAAATTATGACCTCGGATATCAGAAAATGCCACCTACAGCAAACCCCTGCTCTAATGCTATTGATACCTTGTGAGAAGACTTACCCCCAGCCCAAACTAAATCCTGGCCCTCTTCAGAAGGATCATAATACCAGTTCTTTTGTTTTTCACCTTCTATAGTTAAAGAGTTCAGAACTTTGATTGCTCCACTCAGGGGAGTCTCAGCAGACATCTCACTTTCTACGTACCCTTCCCGTAGTTCGTTCCATTGCTTCCACATATTCTCCAGTCAAAGTTCTGAGTGCAGATCGTTTTCATGGAGGTGTCATCAGTTCCGTGGAACAGTTGTTTTTCCTGGACTTCCTTTCCTCCATTTTCCCTTTTCATCTTCTCTTTTTGCCTGACAAAAATGAAGGGGAGGAGACTGTGAACCATGGAAGAAAAGGGAAAAAGAGGTTTTTTAAACAATTCAAACAACTATGTAACATCCATGTAAATGTCAGATGGATGAGGTTTACCGCCTGCTCTCTCCTCACCAGCAGCATGATGAGCAAGTATGAGATGAGCACTGCACTGACACCACTGCTCAGCAATTCTGGATAATTCTGGTTTTACTCAGGGAATTTAGGCATTTGACACTATTCCAGCTGCCACTGTACCAACCTTTTGCTCCTTTGTAGGGTTCTACTGGTTGTGCTTTAAGGTCTCTTGACCCTTTCCACCCAAGCTCTCAATGGATTGGAGGCAGCATTAACCACAGAGGTTCTGTGCTTCCACAGTGGCTCAAAGCTGGAGGCAGCTTGTGCTCCATTCCACAGCCCCAGCTCCTGCTCCTGAGAGAGGTCAGTGCTGCTGAGATGGGGCCAGGACACAAACCCAGCCTGCTTTGCCCACTGCTCACATCGCTGGCTGAGGCCAGTCAGACTGAGCTATGAACAGGGTCAAAAGGGAAATCACAACAAAAGGCTTAACTCGTTTTTCCCATCATTATTGCACAGCATCCAGACACCTCTCAGGTTTTCAGAAGCTGCTGAAGTGGACAAGACAGTGATAGTCTTCAGAAAGTCATCAGCTACAAATTAAGCAGAGCCAGGGGGAGGGGAGAACCCTTTCAATTTGTAAATTAGTAAATGAAATGTTAAGAGCAACAGACTGAAACTTGTTCATTGAGAACTTACTGTGAGGGTGGTGAGGCCTTGGCACAGGGTGCCCAGAGAAGCTGTGGCTGCCCCATCCCTGGAAGCGTTCCAGGCCAGGTTGGATGGGGCTCTGAGCAACCTGGGGTAGTGGAAAATGTCCCTGTCCATGGCAGATTGGATGAGCTTTAAGGTCTCTTTCCAACCCAAATTACTCCATCATCCTATGGACTTGGCAATGTTAAATTCTGCCTGCTTATCTTAATTACCTCATTGGAGGAGGATTAAAATTATGCACAAGTTTTGAAGTCTTTTATGTTTTGCTAGATGAGAAGGTTTTATGAAATCACAAGCTGATAACTTTCTGGGTTCATTCATTTTGCAGGTGAAAGCACTTACTTGAACAGTGTTTTTCTACTCCATTACCATTCCATACAGTCCTTGAATACTTACTCGTTTTAAACTAGACAACTGTTTTAAGCAACAGCTTAATCTTACATCAAACTAACTTGAACATGGTTGAGCCCCAGCTCTAATCTGCTGCTATCCAGCTTGGCCTAAATACCTGGAGTTCAGTATCACTGAAGCAGATGTTGGAAACCAGAAGGGAGCTCTGGAACTCAGAGATCATCAAGTTAAAACACAAGGACTCTTTCTCAGTGAATACTTTGTTCAGCAAAAGCACTTTAAATAAATCTGACAGGAACAAAAAGGCCCAAGCAGCCTTTAATCTTTTTAGAATTTCATATACTCTAATGGATAAAGAATTGTAACAGAGCATGTGTGCAGCAGGCAGTTATTGCTCCATCCCCAAGACAATCACTGTCCCACATCCCTGTGGGTATCCTCATCCCACTTTTGCATCATGCATATCTTTCTCTCCATGTTCCTCTCGCCCTCTTCCAAGGAACCATGCAAAGGGAACCTCCCCTCAGAGCATGGCATTCTGTGGAAGGCCTCAGACACCAATCTCACTCCTGGAACTGCTAATAATGAAATACCAGTCATGTTAAAGCACAGGTGGCAACCTCCTTTCTTTCCTAGAAAGTACATACAGGACAACCTGTTCTTGGAGACTGCCTCCTCATGAGGATAGGGAAACAAGTACTAACCACTGAAACACCTTCCAGAGGGATGGATTCTGAATCCTCTGTATTTTAAGGATGCTGTAATTTTTCATAGTCTGATGAAACAGCTGCTTTATTCCACTGTATTCAGAGGTCTCCTTGCTGATCACCACTGCCTATAAAATAGAAACCAAAGCAAAAGGCATGAGGCTGTGTGAACTTGGAACACACAGAAGTCTAATTCCAGCAGATACACTTTCAGAAGGGTCCCTAAACTATGCTTATAAGGGTAATGTAATGCTTTAGATCATGACTATGTGAATAAACACCAAGTAAATCAGTGTGTCACTCCTACTTTGCAAGGACACCTCACCTGTCTTCAGGAAGGATGCTGAAAGGTTTATCATCTCCAAAAGCTGCCACCTGCAACTTTAAATCTCAATGGAACAGAAATTGCAAAAAGAAAGTGTGACAGATTATTCCAGATAGTGTCAGTTTTATACCTAAAGCTGATTAAGATCAAAAGATGTTAGATAACAGCATCACTTGTAACTAGACGTCGGGACCTTCAGCTATTTAAGTGAAACAAACAAAACACAAACATCCTCCTGGCATTGTAGTACCTTACCTTTTCAAAGTCAGAACTTAGAAAGCTTCACTTAAATATGGACTTAAGAAAAAACCCCTACCTTTCTAAACAAATGTGACACCAAATACCTGCTTAAACAAATACATCTCCTTTACCAATGGAAACAAAGTTTATTTAGCCATTGTCCTTTTATTTATTTATCCATACATTTTGTGTTTAAAAATCAATTAAGAAATGTTCATTTTTCCCAAAGAGAATTTAATGCAAAACATAGTTAAAACATCGAGCTTTTCTGCTTGCTTATGTCATGCATAAATTATCCATCTTTTCTCCAAAGTAACTCATGTCTTTAATCTTCTAGAATCAACATTTATCTCCATAAACTGCAAAAGTGTGATGCTGGCAGGCTGATGTCACCTGGTAATACTTTCCACTTTACCACAACTTAAGCCAAGTGGAGACTCAAGATGACAGAGTGAGATCCCAACATCCCATGTTCCAAAGTGTTTTAAGCTGGAAAGCTGCAGCCATCCTAAAAGGTAACAAGGAAACTAACATCTTACCCTACCCTACCAGGCAAAAAAATCCCCATTTTAGAAGGCTGAGCTTAGAGAGAAAATAAAATAAAACTTGTGTTTCACAGCTACATTAAAGGGGACTTACCAATGAGGAGATCACTTACAGGGAAGTATTCTAAAGATTAAGAATAAAGTCAGCTGCACAAGAAAGAACTATTTCTTTGAATTTATTTAAAGGTCTTTAAAAAGGTAAGTGAAATTTCCGATGTCTCAATACAGGAGCATTTTCCAAAGCTTTACAGCACAACACATAAAACAATCAGGATGTGCAAGTACTGATTGTCTGCACAGTCTGTAGCACCACAGCCCAAGCTGCTCATCATCAGGTGATGAAAATCATGTCACTGTATTTCAGTACTACATCTTTTATTTAGAATCTCATAATGGTTTGGGTTGGGCAGGGACACCTTCCACTATGCCAGGTTGCTCCCATCCCCATCCAATCTGACCTTGGACCCTTCCAGAGATGGGGCAGCCACAGCTTCTCTAAGTAACCAATGCCAGGGCCTCACCACCCTCACAGGGAAGAATTTCTTCCTAATACCAATCTAAATCTACCCTCTGTTAGTTTGAAGCCACACCCCTTGCCCTGTCACTCCAGGCCCTTGTAAATAATCAGCTCAGCACAAGGCAGGTTCAGAGGCAGGGCATGTCCAGCTCTCACCACCAGCACCCCCAAGTCCTTCTCCCAGGATTGCTCTGATGCCTTAAGTTTTAGCTTTCATGTTTTTCAGATTCTTTGCTGCCCTGGTGTGTAGTTCTGAGCCTCATACTACGTGTTAGTAAACTCTCTTCACAGAGTAAGGAGACAAAACAAATTCTTTTCCAGCTTGAGACCAAGGACAAGGGTTACAAGTTTTCAGGCCCAAAAGCATAAAAAACAGTGGACTGAAGAGAGAACACAAGCAGGAAGGGACTTCATAATCTGAAGCTGTAATTGGACAATTAAACCCCAATATGCAAATGGATCAAAACTTATAAAAGTGTGAGACTTCGTGACCGGTCGTCCATTTCGTGACCATTGTGGGTCCATCTTGGTCCATCTGGCCAGGCTCTTGTACAGTTCAAGGTGGATCCTGGAGGCCTTTCAATAAATACCTACTTTATTCTCTTAGCTCTGTCCAGTCTCTGTTACAGGTCAGCCTTCCCAAGGCATCAGCTCCATCTGCTTATCCTCAGCCTGGACTGACCCCAGGGGTTGTCCTGGCCCAGGTGCAGCACCGGTACTTGTTGAACCTCGTGGGATTCCCATGGACCCCTTCTTGAGTTTGTCCATCCCTTTGGATGTGTCCTTCAGGTGTGTCACCTGCAGTGTTCGGCTTGGTGTCATCTGCAAATTTATTTATACATGAACAGTTCCCATTTAGACTACAAATGTGCTTTTGCTTTGCTGCATCTTTCAGGCACGTGGTGTGATTCTTGAGGTGCAGGGCCTGGTGTTGGACTCGATGATCCCAATGGATGAATCCCTTCCAATTCAGCACATTCTATGATTCTGTGGTGTCCTTCTGAGGAACTGTAACCTTTCCAGGTAAAACAGAGGGTCAGCCATGTTACACAAGGCCTAATCTTGTAAGAAAGGTACTTCCATTATTTTATCATATAACAAGCCTCTAGACAACAAAGCTGTTCTTCTTTCCAGGAAAACTTTGAGGGTTTGTCCTTATTTCCCCAAGGATGCTTCTAGTGCAAATAAAAGGTCACAGCACCACACTGAAGGTGGTGTTGAAGGCTGATGCATCATTAACTACACAACTTCTTCAGCATTTTTCACCTTCAGGCCTGAGAAGGAAAATCCCACTGAGTGTGAGCATTTGACACCCTGTTATCATGGAGCAGAGTTCCCAAGGCAGAGAAGGAATCACTGCTGGCAGCAATTCCCACCAGTCCATGACCAGTATGGTGTGACACGCACCCTGAGCTTTGCTTCACTGGGGTTCTGGAAGGAGCAGGGTTGGTACTGGTGGCAGTGACCCCACCAGAAGTGACATCTATAAAATGCACAGACACTCTTCACGTTGCATCCTGTGCCTGGCACAGGGCAGCAATCCTTGGCCTGCATGTGGCCAGGATTCAGCAGCACATCAGCCACACAAAGACTGACAGGAAACCACACATCCACTGCACACTTTTCTCAGTGGAACATTAAAGAAACAGTTTGAAACCCAGCATGAAGTTTCAGGATATAATAAATACTTTTTCCCTTTAAAACATTTAACAACTACTATTTCCATTTTGTTAAAACAAAGACAGGAGAAATTCACACCAACTTTCCAATCAGTGTTACCAATTACCATTGTGCATACACTTCTTTCAACAGAACTGTTCTCAGTGACTTACAGATTAAGACACAGCAATACTGAAAAAATAAGCAATGTTACCAAAACACAGCTTCTCATTTTAAGCCAAGATGACTTTCTGCCTATCTCACAGGTTCCTTTATAAAATGGATCACTTCCAGCGCAGCAGATTTTGCCAGGATTATTTGTCAATGTCTGAAGAGAAGGCAGTTCATCGAGTTGTAGCTGTCAGCTCTTACAATGGTCACCACAAGCATGCAGAATCCCAGCCACTCCCAATATTACCTACTGCAAAAAAACAAGCTTAGGGTCCCACAGAAAGCTTTAATCTAGCCCAGGCTTTCACTTTTAGTGCCAACAGGTATCATGGGCATTGGTCGCTTTTCCTTTCCTGTGAAAGGCGCTCACAAGTTAAGAGATATTTTTTCTTGGGTGCCAACTCAGCAGGCAAACTGAGCTCTGGGAAACAAGGCAATCCTTCTATCCACACATCCCCACATGTACAACCGAAAGATGCTATGGATCTGGGCAATGCATTCCAAAGCCTCCCACATTCACCCCAGTGACTCCAGAAACACCCCAATAAAGGCACTCAACTAAAATTCAGAGAAGTTTTCAGAGCAAGTATGGGAAGCAGTTGAGTACATACAGCTCAAGAGACCTAAAAAGAACACAGCTACCTGTCTTTCTGGCATTCTTTGGAAAAATTTACACTTGTTAGTTAAGATGCTGATAAGCCAAGGCAAGAGCATATTCCTTTGTTACTTCCACTGAGCTCCAAATACCAGTCAAATCTTCAAATGGACTGCCTGCCAGATTCCCACACACTCTCATTATTTAATCCTTTCTTTATGAAAGTCATGACTCAAGAGGAGGGTCTCTCTAACAGTTTTGTCTGACCCTGTCCTCTATGCAGTAAATTATCAAGTGTACTTTGCCATCAAATCTTGTTAAACCACTGTCACCTTCATTGTCAAATTTTGTTAAATGGTGATTTTATATCAACATAATGCTCCTTCTCTCTCAAAACCACTACACAAAGGACAAGTGTAACATGAAAAATCCTTTTTTTCTGGATTCCTGCAGTACTTCCACCAATTGTGCCGCTCTTCCAGAAGGACTGCAGGATCTAGTAATCTAAAAATCACCCACACATTTTGGTCTTGGTAGATCAAATAAGAACATAGACTTTGGACTGACAGGGGTTGGGTTTGTTTTGTGGAATACACACTGCAATGCTCTTTTTATTTTATGGTTGTAGTTCTTTATTTCTGCCATTTCTTGAAGCCAAGGTCTGTGCTCAGATCTGTGATGTATGTGACAGTACTGGAGGATATAGAGATTTTTTTTCCTGGATCTCCAATCCAAACTTACTCTTCCTGTCTTGAATTTGGTGAGTTTTGGGTTTGGTGGTGTTTGGAGTTTTGAGGTTTTGGTTTGCTGAGTTTTTGGTGTGTAGATAAAAGCCTAAAACGCAGTTGAAGTTCAAGGCAATTTGGCACCTGTTTCATGAGCCCTTGGGAGATCACCCAGATCTTTAGCACACCCACCCAAGAAATGACTCCTGTCCCTTTTTAGCATCTAAGCAGTAACAGTTGATTCAGTTAAGCGCTGAACTGTGCCTTTCCATGAGAATTACAAGAAGGGTGGGGGGGAAAGATACCTTGTATCCAAAGTCAGGCAGTGCAGATGCATCCCAGTGACTAGGACAGGTCTGATTTGGAATAGAAGAATCCCTCTGGCTGCTTGCAAACAGACAGAAAATGAAGTGTTAGTAATTCTAGTACTGCTCCAAACACTCAGATTTGGAGCATCCCCTTTGACCAATTCCTGTATTTAAAAATTAACAAAATAAACCACCAAGAATCTGGGAAAGAGCCTCAGTCTGCAAGCTGGGCTCTGCATGCTGCCACTCAACCATCACAGGCTTCTTGCACTTGCTTTTTTTAAGCAACAGCTGTGGCTGAAGTACCTGGAGTAAGGTGTACCCCAGGCAGCAGGTGATGTACCAAGACTGCAGTTTGTGATACAGCTTCTGTTGCTCAGTCCCATGGACAGGCTTTCTCCAGCAGCACCTCTGTTCTTTGTACAACTACTGCTGGCACTGGGAGCCATATAATTACTTCTATAATATGAAAAAAACCAACCTGAGAGCACTCACCTTGTCTTTACCTTCTGCACATCTTCAGAAGACACAAATTTTGGTCTCCTGCAGATCTGTCTTCGAGTTTTAAAAGTAATGTTTGTCTGAGTCATTTCTTGAGGAGAAAAAAGAGCAGGAAAAAAAAGTCAGTAAGTCCACAAGATGGGGTCATCTTGTCATAATCAGTCATTCTTTAATGAAAACTGCATATTCACTGTCAATTCTACCTGCTGAGCAATAGCTGCACAAAGGCTCTATAAGCTTCCTGGCTTTCCTGTGATTGAACCTGTGCCTATCTTGCTTGCTCCCTCATGGTCTTCACACACTGCTACAGCAGAACAAAGATGCCTAACTTCTGTTTTTTACCATCCCCAGAGTTAACTTACTTTACTTAAGGTTTACTATGACTTTATATAGTGAAGACTATATATCTTTATATTTCTGGTCAGATGTGAGTCTGGAGGGTGTCAAGGAATAAGGGGGTAAGGTTATACTTTTGTAAGGAATTTCCTCTGGGCCATCACTGCCTCACTTCCAGCAAGTGAAACTGGCAGTGTCAGGAAAGAAGTCAGAGCTTCTAAAAGCTGGGAGACTTTGCAAAACTCTATAAAGCACTGCACAGTTGTAGATGAGAACCTTTAAAATAACTACCTTTAAAATTGAGTTCATATTGATGTTGGTCAGTCTGGAAAGGTACAATAGCACATGGATCTGCTTGATACAAATTCTCAATAATAGCAGAAGATGGTGAGGTCGTGCTATTCCCTTCTTCCTTTGTGGGGAGAAGAGAAAAAAAGAAAGATAATGAGAGCTATCACAATCAGGACTAAACCCTGGATAACTAGCTGGGTTAGAGGGAAAGAGGAGGGTAAGAGCAGGATAACAAGGAATCTACACAGAACTATGGCAGCCTGAGGCTGAGTACTGAATATTTGTAACATAAACACAAATACATCATTAGTAATGATGGACACACAGATATTCCATTTAAATTTCTGTAAGAAGTTGTGCTGGTTTTGGCTGAGGTAGTTAAATTTCTTCCCAGCAGCTGGTAGTGGCTGTGTTTTGGATTTGTGCTGGAACAGTACTGATAACACAAGGATGTTTTAGTTATTATTTAGTTTAGGCATGCACAGAGCCAAGGCCTTTTGTGCTCCTCTCCCACCTCACCAGTGAGGGCTGGGGGGCACAAGGCATTGGGAGGACACACATCCAGGACAGCTGACCCCAGCTGGCCACAGGGACATCCCCGACCATAGTGTCACCCCAGCGTACACAGCAGGCGGGAGAAGGGAGGGGGAGACATTTGGAGTGATGGTCTTTGTTTTCTCAAATCACTGTGACCTGTGATGGAGCCCAGCTTTCCTGGGGTGGCTGAGCACCGGCCTGTCCAAGGGAAGTGGGGAATGAATCCCTTGCTTTGCTTTGCTTGGGCACATACTTTTGCTTTATCTTTTAGTCTTTATCTCATCCCATGAGTTTTCTCACTCTCTGCCCAGTCCCATGGCAGGGGAGGTGGCACTGAGCTGCCACCAGGGGTGATGGATACACTCGACTCCTTACCAAACCAGAGTTAGTTTGGTTCAGGCTCCAAAGGAAGCAAAGGCCTAGGCCAAGGACTTTTCTAGTTGCAATCTGCTATCTGAAAACCCACAAAGGAACAGGGTGACATGGTGAGCATTGATGCATATCAGCTTGGAAACAAACACTGATGATGTGATTGATGCATGAATAGCAGGTTGTTCTTCCAAGACTAATTTGCCAAGGAAAAAAAAAACTTGCAGGTGTAAGGAGTCTCACCTCTTACTTTGCTTGTGATTTAGCTATGAGCCAGCCACTTCATTCCACAGATAGAGAAAGCCTGAGTGAGCTCCTTGCAAGCTCTCCCTGCTAAGGAGCACCTGCACAGCTGTGATCTCTCCTGGACCTGGGACACCTCTCAGGGCGACTCCTTGAGGTTGAGCACTCTGAGGTTACTCTAAGTCTTTTGAACTGTGCTCTGTCCAACACCTTTCCCTGTGTACTTTTCCAAGTCCCTGGATCACCTTTGGGTTCTACCATTTGTGCTGCTATACTGTAAAACATATGGGGCAAACTCATCTGCCTTGGGGGAAGGTGAGATTCTATATATATTTCTTTTCCTGCATTTTTCAGATAGATTAGTTTCTCATCAGAGGACTTGGTCATACATGGAAAAAGACTGCATTTGATCTGAGAGAGCAGAGCAACCCTTAGATGTACAAGAAGGCAAGACAGTGCTTAGAAAAGAAGCAACTACTTCCCATGTATCTTAAGGACAGTCTCTATATTCTACATCTCTGTAGGAGACACAGACAACTCCAGAAGGGAGCTCTCTTCCCTCCAGCCTGTCAGCATTTTATCATGTCTGCTATGAACAGATGTAGCTTCACTGCCTTACCCAACACTGTAAAACTCAAGTACAAGGATTCACTTAATTAATCCTGTTGAGAAAAGGGGAAATGATGCAGTGGCTCCACATATTCCTGCAGAAGTGACTCAAAGCACAGGATGTGAACTCACCTGTTGTCCATATTCAATCCACTTGTCTTGGTTGTTCTTCCAGTACCAAATCCACTGTGTGGTCAGTAGGTATGTGGGCTTGGTGACTGATGATGGTGTCGAGAGGCGTCGAACTGAAGAAGAGGAGCAGGTCATTGTCTGGAAATCAATGTTCCTACTTGGCAAGCTGTAAGGACAAATTCAGGTTTATTAGTTAGCAGTGCATATTTTATCCTCTAATTCCCAGTTTAAGCTGGTCCCATTTTCTTTAATATAGTGTGACCAAACTTAATTAGATCTGAAATAAGGGTATTTATCTGCCACAGCACATGGCAGCTCTGAAAACCATTTCCAAGCTTCAAAAGTGAACTCTGGCCTGTGAGACACCAAATGCCACCTCAACCACCTTTACAAACAATGTCAGGCTCCAATACAGCGTGGCAAAAGGAACTTCTGTGATAACTAAGTGTGGTTACAGTCTTTCTCAGTACAAAAGCAGAATGTGCAAAGTGTGTGACTGAATTTGCCAGCAAACACCTGCAGCCTATGAACTTTGTTCTTTTTCTGTAGTTACAATGGATGAAATCACAGCAACCACAGCTGTGAGTTCTGCAAACTGCATTCATCTCTGGAGCCACCTGGGCTCTTACTCCTGCAAGGCTTGAAAAGTTAACTCCCAGGCAGGAAGACTTGGATGGCTTTCTTGGGAATATTGCTTGTGATCTCCAGAAAACTGCAAATCAAAATCATCTGGTGCCTTAACAGGCACGGGCCAAAACTAGAATATCATTTTGTGAACCCAGACTTGGGGTGCCCTATGAATCCAGGTGGCCTTGAGTGGGACTTTTCAGACACTCTTAAAATAGAAATAAAAAAGAAGAAAAAATAGACGGGCTGCTTACACAGAGGACATTTCATAAAATGTCTCTAGGTACATAATAGACTATTATTATTTTTATTACAGGTACTAGCTGTAGTAGGAAAGAAATAGCCCTAGAGAAGGACCAGCTCTGAAATGTTGCCAAAAGGCCCAACTTCATTACTGTAAATAAACTGATTAATGATCTGAAATACTAGTATTTTAAACACTGTGTTCTACTGGCTTTTTACCTTGTACAGAGTTTTAAATGCAAAATATAGTTTTGTTATTTTTAGAAGACAAAACTAGAGTGGGATTTTCATTCAATCACTCTTACTCTGCTCTTTTAAAAGGAAATATTCTAATTTTTACATCCTCCCAGCTTCTGAGAGGCTCAGCAACCAGAAGCTGAGAAGTTAGATATCTTTAGGAAGAAAATACAAGTTTTCCTACACAAGCTCAATCACAATACTCCAAGCAAGGAGTCCAGCATTACTATACCCGTTGTTCTTTGGGTCACAATAGGCCTTTTCAATTTCCTCCATCATGGAAAGTTCACACCAGTTCAACCCATCATGTATCTCCCATTTATATGGCAAACGGTAATGGACAGATTTGCATTTATCTGTAAAGAAATCAGACATAGTTAAGAACTCTGCAATCACTAACACAGAGAGCAAGACAAGAAAAAACCAAAATAGAACCAGCATCTTTTACAACTTGAGGCTTTCTCTCCTGGGCTTTGCTATAAGGAATGAAGACAGAGTGCTGAAAACAGAAGGGAAATGTGTTTTTGCAGTCTTACCAAGAAAAGATATATAGATATAGATATATGTATATATACTGCCTTCCCTTTGCTGAGACACAACATTGGCAGCTGGGAGAGCAGTGCCACAGATAGGAATGTCCTGTGTCACACAACCATATGTCTCAGCTGTAAAGTCCAGTCTACACATTACATAAACACTCTGAAATATTTGGTTCTCTTTTCCTTAGTCCCTTAGAAATCACTGGGGGGTTGCCAAGGCCTGAAGGGTTTTCCTCTGACACTCCACATCCAAGTATGGACCAAATGTCTTACAACTTTCTAGCCCAGTGTGGCAAATAAAGCACACTAACACTCCAACAGTCACTTGAGTTTAATTATCTGGTGGTCACAGTATGGCTGCTTTAAGCCTGACCTCAGTTTCACCCAGTTACACTGTTCACATTATACAGGGTCTTCTGTCAAGACCAGGTGGTCAGAGGAGTAGCAGTCCTTTAGAAACTGACTGGACAAGATCATGGAAAGAAAATGTCATGGTACCTCCCCATAATAAAGGAAGAGCCAAACCTGGGGGTTAAATTACTGTTTAGGGATAGCTCCCAAATACAATTACTTATATTCTTCCCTCAGACCTCTGTTCTGGCCACTACCAAAAAGACAATGGACTAGATTTATCTTTAGCTTAGCTGGTACAACTACCGTGTTTTTTCAAGATTTTTTAACATCTCAGATCACTTTTTAAAGGACTTAATGAGGGAGAATATGGCTATTATCTGATCTACATAGGATAGATATAGCAGGAATAAAGGGTGGCATGCATTTGTGAGCTGTCAGTGATGACAGCATAAAGTCAATTCATAACCTGATGTTCCAGCTACAGAAAAGGTAACACTTCACACTTAAAGGGCTTTGCCACAGAAACATACCCAAAGCCTGCCCCCATCAAAAGGGTTGAAATAGGCTGGATTATCCAGAGGAGAAAGGGCTTAAGTACACCATTTGGCTTTTCTCTGATTATGTTTGTAATTCTGACAGTGTTTATTAATGACTTGGAAAGAAAAGAAACTGTTGAGGAGGTACAATTGTCACCACTAGCACAAGCCACTGAGCAGGAGTGCCTCTGCAGACAACTCTTCAAAAACAACTAAAGCTTACCCTTGTTTTTGCAGTACTTCCAGACATAGAACAAACAGATCTCATCACAGTTATCTTTTTTGTTGTCCTTTGAATCTTCAGAGGAACGGTCCTTTTTACCTACAGCAAAGAACACAGCAGTCTGTATTTGCTCCAAGAGAAAGATCCTGCATTTGGTACTGCTGGTACTTTGGTACCAGAAATGACAAGGACTTGTCTGCAGTAGCAAAGTCAAGCACTTTGAGGATCTGACTATCTCCCATACAGCCCAACACAGAAGTTGGAGCTTTGTGACTGGACCCTGACAGTGGAAGAAGTCTCAGCGAGGAAGAGCAAGGGCAGTGTCAGGAAGGTCAGACAGTGTATGACTGACCATGGTTCTTGCAAAGAAGTGACTTTGTCTCCACACCAAGGGGACCAGAGGGTGCATAAATGGCAGTGTCAGCTGAGTAGACTGACTGGGGGCAGAAATGTTGATCTCTGACTCAGCCAGACCTGCATGGGGGCAGTGAACACAGGGCCCTGCCCCATGGAGAGGTATTAAACCTAAACAACCAACCAAAGAATTTTGAAAACAGCAAGAGGCTTCAGCTGGCTTCAACTTCCCCAGGGACTGGGGACACCCAGTGAGTATATACTGAGACAGTGAGTATATTATACAGATCTGCAATGGGAATCCCATTATTATTGTGACTGAGCTGTGCACTATAATTGCTGTGTTTTGTAACTTAACATTTGTGTTTTGTTTCCAGCAGACTTTGCATCACTTTGCTACATCAGAAATGTCACTGTACTGGACATGGCCAGAATAAGATGTAATTTTCTTCACAGCAAGCTATATGATGCTGTTTTAGATTTTTGGCCAAAACAATGCTGTTAATATACTCATGCCCCAGCTTCTGCTGAACACTGATATACATCAAGACCTCAGTTTTTCACCCTGCCCCCAGAGTGAACAGAATCAGGGGTGCACAATAGCTTGGGAGGGGACACAAGTAGGCCAAAGACCCAAACTCACCAAATATTCCACACCATATAACATAAAGCTCAGTAATAAAAGGAAGAAGAAGGAGTTTTAGGAGGGTTAGCTACCTTTTGCTATGAAACTGGCTAGGCATCAGCCTGTGTGTGGGAGGCAGTGAGTGACTGCCTTTGTACCACTTCTTTTGCTTCGTTTTCCTCTTCCATTTATTATTTGGAGGATTTTTCCCTCCCCCATATTGACCCTCAAGGTCTTTTTGCCTTTATTCTTTCTTTTCTCTTCCCCGTGGGGATCAGGGGAAAGTGAGCAAGTGGCTGTGTGTTGCTCACTGAGCCACAACACCTGCGTGATGTCATCTCTCTTTAGATAAGCTCATCTCAAGACTGGAGGGTTGGAAACAATCCATACCTTCATCTTTATTTCCCTCTCCTGTTGGAAACTGGTCTTGGCTCTGAGCAGGTGGAGTGCTACTGGGAAGGTATATCGAGATAACAGCTCTGCTGGCAAGGTCATAATCATTGCCTAGAGACAGAAGGCAAGGAGATACTGCATGCACAGAAACAATTCTGTCACCTCCCTAAGAAGGAAAAATGTGTCCAGGACACCACAGAGTGCTGCACAATGCTTGGGCAGAAATGCCAAAATTCCAACACTGCTCTGTTGGCACCATGGATTTCAGCACACAGGAAGGGAAGCACATCAGCTGCACTCAACTACCACTGGGAGCTGTCAGGCTGTGTGAAATCCCGTCCCAATGAAAACCACCTTTCTCAAGGCTGGAGGGTAAGAAACAATCCATACCTTTATCTTTGCCTCCCGCTCCCGTTGGCAGCTGGTCTTGGCTCTGAGCAGGTGCAGGGCTACTGGGACCTGCATGAGAAGACAGAATGAGCAGCACTGCTGGGCAAGAAGCTCAGCTGGCTGGCCATACCCCAGTCTCTGTGGAGAATTATGTCCATCACATGTGCAGTTTTCTACTGGCACTCCACTGCTGATACAACAGAGGTGCAATTAGTTACAAACCCTAGCTAGACACTATTATTGTTACTGCCAGGCACTCAGTTGCTGTTTTAAATGCAGAACTTTAGGCAATAAAAATGTGGTTCTTCCTCCCACATGATTGTGCCATGACTTACTCCACTCTTGCAAGTACATAATAGCAGAGAGGGAAAAGATGTGTGTATATTGCAAGAGGAGAAATACAAAAGCTGATTCCACAAGGAAATGGTTGGTACTATTATCGAGGTATTTACCTTCTGAAGGTGGCACACGCAGCACGGATTCCTCTGTTTCCGAAGCTGTCTTCAGTTCTTTAGTCTTTGTAACTGCTTGTTTCTTCCAATAATCATTTCTTGGTCTATAGTTGTGTACTGAAAGCACCAAAAGGATGATGGGGTTTAGCTGGGAGGTAAGGCAAGAACAGTTTCTGCCTCCATCACACTCGAAGTCACGTTTATGACCACAGTTTCTTGCAACTTACCATACCCCTTCTTCGGTTGCCTGTTGAATTCGAGATGCTTGTAATCACATATAGTCTGGAAGTTTGCAGCTATCCTCCCATCAATGCCTCCAGTTTCCAACACTCTCAGTGCATGGTCATCCAAGAGGTTATGGGACATTATGCACTGAGGAAATTTACATTTCCCCAGGATAAAGTGTCGACAAACATGAAGCTTGTTGCAGTTGTTTTGCTGCATACAGTGACGACCTTTTTTGTTGTAAAAGTGGCAGGTCTAAAAGTGGGCAGGATACAATAGGAAAGGGAAAAGCACATTAGAATTTGTCTTTGTCCTATAGGCATGCAGCTTTTACAGCAGAAAAATGGTGATTAAAAGGCATGTGCTAACTGTGACTTCTTTAATCTAGACAGATTTCTTGCATAGAGGAGCAGGTATTTTAAACTGATTCATGCAGTTTCAGTGAAGTTCATTTGAAGTTCTGCATGTTTTGTTTCCAAGAAAAGCCAATCCAACAAATTTAGGAGTGCCAAAAATGGATGCAAGACAGTTGCATAAAACCAGAGTTGTTTCCAGTTATTCTATTTAAAAAAACTACTACAGCATAATGAACAACAAAGAACAAATATCTACATAAAAACACATACGCTGTGGCAAATGAGTTATCATTTCATGGAACTGAAACTGAAGATTTGAGTTCATAAAATGGTAAGAAGAGGGCTTTGAGATTAGAGTACATATGGAAAAAGCAATGCACTTCTTTATTCCTCTATTCACTAAAAAAGAGGTGCACAGAGAATCAGACCAGAGAACAAATCACAAACCAAAATCTCCTTCATGTTGACCACTAAGCACCACAATAACAGTTTTGCTCCCAGAGCAGCCTGTAACAAGAAACCTTCATTGAGGAGGACACACAGCTGTCTGGCAGAGAGCCCCAGTCACACTGGGACTCTCACAGCTCCCCTCCAAATCCCTCTTCCCAGGAGCCACCAACCACTGCTCAGGGATGATGAGTGGGGCATCAGTCAAGTGGGTGGGGAGCAACTGTACCAGGAATTACTTATTAATATATCTCTCTCCTTCTCATTACAGTTATTATTAGTATATTTTATTCTATTTCAATTATTTTAGTATCCTTATCTCAACCCACAAGTTTTACCTCTTTTCCAGTTCTCCTCCCCATCCCACCAGGGTGGGAGAGAGCAAGTGCCTGCAGGGCACTTATCTGAGCTTAAACCACAACAGGGAATCCACTGTTTAGCTACATCAACAAAGCACACTGTCCCCTTGCATCCGCCAAGAAACAAAAACAAAAACCAACCAAAAAACCAAAACAAACAAACACACACCCCCCAACAAACAAAGAAAACAGGAGGACCAGAGAGAAGGTGAGGGAAAACCCCTGATGCTGTGCTGCTGTGTTTTTCTTGCTCTGAACCCCAGTTCAGGTCACAGAACACCAAAGTGTCCTCTTGCTTGAGAGCCTCCTACATGCCGTGTCTTCACACACACAACCAGTCACCATTTCTAAGGAGGAAACAGCCAAATTGGCTTTTACATCCCACCTCCACGCTCTCAGGTTTATGAACAGAACTGCACTGATCACAGGTTTCTCTTGGTTTTGCTATTTTATTGCATGATAGGAGTTAAAGTGCTCAATTACAGGTAATTAATGATGCCTGCCAGGGGTGAGGGCTGAACAGATTTGTAGAAAGCACTTAAGGGTAATACCAACCACGAATAGTTACTACTATTTGCTCATTACTGGGAATAATTAGTAATTCTCCTTGCTTATCACCACCATGCTCCTTCATGGGTGCCAGGAAAACATACTTTAAAACACTACACAGTAAAAAACCCCTATTTTGTCGAAGTCTAACACTTTCACAGCAGGGAACAAAGAAACAATAGAACTGTTGGATCAACAAATCTGTGGAGATTATAACCTGCAAAAGACAAGGGCAGTACTTTGTTAATTTCTTAACCAGAAGCTGTAACCAGAACAAGGTATGACTGACTTTGAAACATACATACCCTGAAGACAGTATTGCCCTTATACACACATGCTGAACCAGAATAAAATGTTCAACCAAATTTAACAAAATCAACGAGTGGCAAACTCACTGTTTGCCAGTACAAACTGGGCAAAGTTCCTTTGTAGAAAGCATACAAAAACTCCATGCACTTTGGAAGAGCCAGATCTGACACAAAACTGACTGCAGTCATTTGGTCATTTTCTCACAGATTCTTCTCATCTCTTATACCCTCAAGCACCGAAATGTGTGCAGGCCTGTGCAAGCTTACATGGACTGGATAAGGAAAGGGGCACTCACTTCCTAGTCTTCATCATCTCATAGAGAAGAAGCAACAAAATGGGTTTTGGTCATACCTTTTACCCTGTAAGCATGCACAATTATTGTGACCTTTCAACTCACTCTTGCTTATCTCACCCTTTGTAAACCTCTGGTGAAGTTGCTGACATTTTTGTTTGCTTGTTTTGAGCAGCTTTCTGGCCATCCTGTTGGGATAACAGAAATGGCACACAAGACAGGCTGTAGCCTTGCTGCCCACTTCCTGTTATCAGAGGGCAGGTCTGCTCCTGGCACATCACAGATGACAGGGCCCTCTCCAGGTGCATGTCTCTGGGGACTTATTTAACAGTGCTACTGCTGTGGGGGTGGTTCCTGTATTATTTTAAGTACACAGCCCTTTCACAGATCTGGCTTTATGTTGTTTCACATTGCTGCTCCCATTCCTCCTTCATTCTGACTAATCCTGTTTCATATCTTAACAGCTGGACATTAAGAACTCCACATTCTCTCTTGCCCTCTCCCATTCCTAGTGAACAAAACCTTTCTCTTCAGACATCAGTACAACTTACATCAGGGAAGAAGAATGGATCATTTTGGAGAAGCAGGACTTGCAGGTCATTCTCACTGAGGCCAGACAAATCATGTTTTTTTAGAACTTTTTTGTTCTCTGCATTCATGATGTCATGCGAGTACTTACAAGAGCTGCAAGAAAATACACAGAAATATCAATGTTTACTCCTTTAGTCAAGTTGATTTAAAGAAGAACCTCAGATAATGTGCAACGTGGGAAAAGCCATGAGAGAAAGGTGGCTTGGTGAGTCTCTGTGAATATTTAGATGGTGTCTGTAATCAGCCAAAGAATGGACCAAACAGCAGAACTCCTCTGTCAAGTGCAGTGACCCTGTCCTCCTCATTTTAAACCTCAATGCAGCCACACCCCACACATTCTTTGCCTCCAGGAAGGTCCACATCAAGCCACACCAGCTAAACAGCTGGAGGGAAAGTTAATTTCAAAGGAGTACACCAACAATGCTGGAAATTGCAACAGCCTTCATTTTGTGAACACAAAAGGTTGTTGTCCTAGGGATGGCAAGTAAAGAAACATTCAAGACTCTGCACAAAACAGAAGTGACAGTGAAGCTGAGAACAACACATTTGGTTATCTTCAGTGCCTCTGAAGTTTTGTCAAAAAACAGGTAAGAAAGTTTAACCTAGGAGTTTTGATTAAGGAAGCAATTAAGCTACAATAAATGAATAATACAATAAATGAAGTCAGTGCTGCCACTTAAAAAGTCAGAAGTCTGATGAGTATGAATTAGAGAGGGAGATTGCAGATTTTTTACATGTTTGAAATGGTATTGCAAATCAGTAACAGAGAGGAGACATGGAGTCAGCCTGTGCATTAATTCAATGCAGTAAAATATGGCTTCCTCATGTCCTGATCTTCAACACATGGTCTGATACAGCCTTAAGACTGGACATACTCAACCAGTAAAAGTACCTTTTAATTTACCACATTCAAGTCTATCTCTTTACTCTTTCAGCCTCTAGTTAACTCCTGAAGCTGTCCTCATGACAGTTTTACCTCAAGGTGTGTCTGATCCAATCCTTCTGTACAGACCCTTGTGCAGGTATTTCTCCCCTGACCCCTGCTACCTGTTGCACACTTTCTCTGTAAGCAAGCAAACAGGAAGGGCAGAAGTGTGCTGTCTTTGGTCCTGAGAAACAACCTTCCAGGGGTGTTAGATGCTGTAGGCACTCAATTAATGGCTATGAAGGTGGGTAGGCTATAGAGCATCTGAGGTGGGAGCCACACCAGTGTTCCTCCAGTCAACCTGAGACTCCACCAGCACTCACACAGTGATCTGCATCACCTGAGTCTGTATTTCCAAGTCAAAGGTTGAAACACTCTACAAATACAATGATAACTACACAGTTGAGTTTAATAAGACATTTAGGAAAAAAGAAAACAGTGAAAAGCCACTTGCCAGACATTGGTTAAAAACAGGATTAACTGGACTAAAATGATTACACCAAACAGAAGACGCGAGTAACTTGCCCATTTTTCTTTCCAGGGATCCTAAAACAAAAAGGATGCAAGGCTTATCAGTTAAGGAATAGTCTCTGTCTTGATCTATGTGGTCCACCTAGCAGAATTTCTGCCCTCTCATTTTAACCCAGCTCCTTCCCATGAAAGGTATATTCTTTGCTTTACTGATTTTTAATGCATACCAGTGATTTTAAATACTTAGTGTTGAGAGGGCAGAATGATTTATCATTATGAAGGGAATCACCTAATTCCAAACTTTAATTCACACAAAGTCATCCATCCTGAGTGTCTGCACACACATCAAGGCATTTCCAACAGTGAACCCCACAGGAGCTTACTGTATTGTCTGGGCTGTAATAAAAAGTAAAAAAATCTTATCATCTTAATGATGAGAGGGAGAGAGAGGTGGCTTTTCTCCTCCATGCTATCCAGATCTTAGTGCACAGGGATCCATTTTGTTGGGGCAGAAGAGGAAGGATCCAGTGGCATCATGCACGTTCCTAATGCTGCATCAGTACCAGACCCAGGGCTTGGGGGCTTAAACTACAAAGTTCTTCCATCAGTAATTGTAGTGGCAAAGCTGGATTGCTCTTCTGCATTTGCCTTTGTTCCTCTTTATGTTTTTTTTTTAAATTAGGAACCACCTTTGGCCACCTGTGGCTAGAGAGCCTGCCAGGCCTGCCCATCCCACGAGTCCCCCATATTCCAGAAACTGGGACTGATGGACACGGCTGATCAAACAGTGCCTCTCACAGAACAGGCCATAAGCCAAGCAGTGACTTACAGCAAAGCTCAACTTTTGTAACTCTCTAGACCGAAACCAGAGGGCATGTCAGCACTTTGCTTTTTCGTTCTGGGAAATAGCTGCAAACTATTTCAACCGGATGCCAGGGGGGCTGAGCGACGGGTGCAGAGATGAGTAGATTNGCTCACCTGGGCCTCAGGTGGCACCTGCCCATGAGGTGCAGCTTGCAGAGGTGCAGCCGCTCGCAGCCGTCGCACTCCTTGAAGACACAGACCCGCACGTCCGTCACGGCCACGACCGCCGGGCCGTCCTCCACCACCAGGAACCGCCGGGGGCCCGCCGCCCCCAGCGTGTCCTGCAGCTGCGACGCCGAGAGCCCGATGGTCTCCTCCAGCTCCTGCAGTCTCAGCCGCCCGCCATGGGCGCACAGCGTCTGGGTGAGGAAACTGGACACGGCCGGATCGCACATCTTGCCCCTCCGCCCGGGACGGGACCGCCGGCGGGACTGTGGCAGGAGCGGGGCGGGAGCGGGAACGGGAGCAGGACCGGGGCGGGGNCTGTGGCTAGAGAGCCTGCCAGGCCTGCCCATCCCACGAGTCCCCCATATTCCAGAAACTGGGACTGATGGACACGGCTGATCAAACAGTGCCTCTCACAGAACAGGCCATAAGCCAAGCAGTGACTTACAGCAAAGCTCAACTTTTGTAACTCTCTAGACCGAAACCAGAGGGCATGTCAGCACTTTGCTTTTTCGTTCTGGGAAATAGCTGCAAACTATTTCAACCGGATGCCAGGGGGGCTGAGCGACGGGTGCAGAGATGAGT
Source organism: Hylia prasina (assembly GCA_013397195.1). Taxonomy (NCBI): domain Eukaryota; kingdom Metazoa; phylum Chordata; class Aves; order Passeriformes; family Sylviidae; genus Hylia; species Hylia prasina. The sequence continues at coordinate 339,189 of VYXD01004345.1, read as the reverse complement.
AGATTTAAACAAACAAACAAACCAAAAAAAGGAAAGAAACAATAAAATCCCCAAATCGTCGGCTTCTACTGATGCAGGGGGGGTGTCACGAGTCCTTCCGGAGCAAGGATCCCCCGCGGCTGATCCGACGGGATTGCTGCCCGCTCCTCCCAGGGCACCAGGGCGGGNCTCAGCCGCCCGCCATGGGCGCACAGCGTCTGGGTGAGGAAACTGGACACGGCCGGATCGCACATCTTGCCCCTCCGCCCGGGACGGGACCGCCGGCGGGACTGTGGCAGGAGCGGGGCGGGAGCGGGAACAGGAGCAGGACCGGGGCGGGGACTGATCAGCGCCTCTCGGCCGCGCCGGACGGGAATCGAAACCGAAGGCACGGGCGGGGCCAGCGGCTCGGGCCGCGCCGGGCGCGGGGATCTGCCCAGCCTGGAGGCTCTTGGCTGAACATCACGGGGGAAATAAACAGTGCAAGAAGTGACTGAAAGTACTGCGAAGTTTCCTTGTTATCGCGGAGTGGTTTGGGTTGTAAAGGTCTTAAAGGTCACCTACGCTGGGCAGAGTCTCCTTCCACTAGACCAGGTTGCTGCAGGGGGCCCATCCAACCTGGCCTGAAACACTTCGAAGTGAGGCATCCTTGCCTAACCTTTCCTCACCTTGCTAACTTTTGTTCTCTCTACACTGACACGAATCTAGTGCGGAGCATTAAGCATATAATGCAGGACAAAATACAAAACAAACACAAATAACTCCAGAATTTATGTAGCAATGCCATTATTTTTCTTTATTCCCTGGCAGTGAGCTGCTGATCAGCACTGCTTGCAGCAGAGTGTCCTGGCAGGGCTGTGAAGCTGTGCTGGTTTTGGCTGGGTTAGGGTTAATTTTCTTCAAGTGGCTGCTGTGGGGCTGTGTTTTGGATTTGTCCTAAACGCAGGAATGATAATAGAGATGTTTTCATTATTGCCGAGCAGGGCTTGCACAGAGCCAAGGTCTTTTCTACTCCTTGTACTGCCATGCTGGGGAGGGGGCTGGGGTGCGTGGGGAGCTGGGAGGAGGGGGCGAGGGCAGGAGGAAAAAGGCTGGGACTTTTGGAGTTTGTTTTCCCGAGACACGGTGACACGTGATGGGGCCCTGTTCTCCTGGAGATGGCTGAACACCTGCCTGCCCTTGGGAAGCAGGGAATTAATTCCTTGACTTGCTTTGCTTGTGTGTGTAGCCTCTGCTTTCCCTATTACATTGTCTTTATCTCAAAGGAGGCCTTTTCCAGCTTTTACCCTTCTAATTCTCTCCCCAGTCCCACGACTGGGGAGTAAGTGAGTGGTTGCCTGGGCCAGGCTGCTGGCTGCAGTTAAACCACTACAGAAGCAGCAGTGCCAGGTTCCTCCTAGGGTGGAAGCAGGGCTGGGGAGGGTCTGTGGGATGGGGAAGAAGCACAGCAAATACTGAATCGAAAGAGGGTTGAGGATTAAATCCATTTGAGATGAACTTTTATACTGAAACCCTTTGGCAGCACAAGTCTCGGGGACAGTATCAACTGCTCCCTCTGGATCAGGAAGTTTACCTTGAAAATAAAGTGAGTAGCCCTTGTTGCCTGTTGCTAATGCCTGATTTGAAAGGCACGTGAAACTACAAAGTCACAGTCACTGCTCAGGTCATAAAGAGAGAACCACCTCAGGGAATAAGGCCAAGGTGGTACTGCCTGTGGTATGCTCTTTCTTTGTTGTTGAAGGCTATGTAAGAACCTTTTGTTTGGGCATATTTCCCCATACTTGTCTCCTTCCTATGATAATCGAACCAATGAAATGATTTTTACAAAGCAATAGAAAAGGAGAGGTAGAAGGAGGAGTTTACCAGATCATAGCTTTATAGAAGTAAATTGAAGTTCTGGGTTGGTTTATGCTCTAGGTGTGGATATTGGCATTCTCAGGTAGTCAACAGATCATCAAGGACAATAAAACTCAGATCCATACTCATAGTTTCAGGACTGACTGATAAGGTAGAAAATGATTCAAACATTGAGTCAGCAATAGATTGCCAGCTTTGAACAGTAGATAATGAATCAGCCAAATTGTACAGTAATTTGCTTATAGTTGTCTTTTTTTTTTTCAGACAGCTCCAGTAAAAACACACATTTCTACCTTAATCCACTCAGAAATCTGAACTACTGTCCTGAGGACCTTTGCTGCATACTTTATTGGAACAGTATGAACAGAATGGAGCAGTAAAGTGAAGCACTGCAAGCAGAAAGAAGCTACAAATGCAATCTTGGCAAGCATGTTCTATTCTCCACTTAAATACATTCAGGAAGGGTTTTGGATCAGGCCTGAGTAAAAGCAAACAAAGCAAACAAATTGCTGCATTTATCCTGTTTGTTACGATGTTTTGCCAATAAAAATGGCCAAGTACTTGACTTCCCTAGCAACTTTAAACAGAAACAATTTATGTGAAACCACACAACTGGGTGAGGCAAAAGGGATCTCTGTATGAGTGAGTCCCAAAATGGTGTTATTTTCATAGTGATTCCAGCCTTAAGTATCAAGCCCTTTGCTTAAAGTTAGAAACCAGTGTGGCTGGATTGCTGTAACCTCTTGCTACCCTGTAAATCTTTCTCTCTGGTGTGCTCCACTTGCAGCCATATTATTTCCTTGTTTGCCCTGACTCTGGTATTCAGCTGACTCTGTAGTAAGCAAAATCAGCTTTCAGAGACTTGAAACTGAAATATTGATTAGCATGCACAAAGTATGAATGGAAGTGGCTGTGTGCAAGCACCAGAAGAAACAGCAGAGCAAAGGTTAAAAGAATGGCCTGTGTTATATAACCAAAACCACAGCTTAAGGCAGTAAAATCGAGAAATGTTTTTCTCAAACCGGAACTTCTGCATTCTGTAGCACAGACAACTTGTCAGCAGAATATTCTACCATATGACATGCTGGACGTGGCAGGAAGATATACCACGTCACAAATAACATCTATTCCCTATTGGTTCAACTGGGAGCAGGCCATAGAATGTGGAAGCACAGAAAATGAGCAAAGAAGTTCCATGAAGTGCGTGGAGGCAGCAGTAGCCAGACTGTAAAGCACAAGGATGCCACCACAGTCAGTGCTGGGTTCCACAAGCCTTCCAAGGCAGTTTTCCACTGCCAGTGGAAAATAATACAAGAGATACCAAAAGGCTGTGATGGTTGGTGCCCTTTTGTTCCTCCCTTTTGTTACAGGCAACATGGATCCTGGCGAAACCAGCGCCGCTCAGGGGCTGTGAGTATGGGGTTTTGACAGTGTGAACAGAGTTGGATAAATTGAATGACTGTGAATGAAAGCTGGGGAACTGAGTGAAATGAATGCATGCCTAAATGCAACTTCTGCAGCTTGACAGGGTGCAGATGGATTTTGAGAATATGTGCCTTGTCTGATGTAAATGCAGTCGAAGTGCAGGATGTGGTTACACTGGATTCTGTGGAGCTGCCCTGCTCTCTGTGAAGTAGAGGCTATTCCTGCTCTAAATAGTTGCTGCAGCCCAGCTTCCGTGGTGGCTCTGACCATATCAGAGGTTCTTCCCTGCAGGGATGGCTAAAGTGTGCAGCAACACCCTGGGAATGATGCTGTCAAACCGGCTTCCCCTCTTTTTTTTTTCTGGCATGTGACCTGTTCAGTTTCTCTTATCATCACCCCCATTCTGCTTCTTGAGATGCCTCTTTCAGGTCTTAGCTTTGGCTCACCTTACAACTTATTCTCTGCCCCACGTCCAACTCTTTTGCTTGCCTTGGATCCCCCAGATTGTTTCAAGTGGCATTTTGCAGAACGTCCTGGAACCAACATTTTGTTGTTTCCCCCCCTCCATTTCTTATGCAGCCCTCCACCAGTTCAGTACTGTTTGCTTACTTAGCTAATTGGCTGCGTTTATAAGGTGCCTGAGGCTTTCCAGATAATTTTGAGGCTTCTTTGTTCTGTGGAAATTGTTAAGCTATGTGATAAAAATTCAGCTGGTGGGAGGTAGGGGCTCTCTTCTCACCTGACATGTCTGCCCCCCCCCACACCCTACAACTGCAATGAGTTCGGACTGTCTCATCCCCAGCACAGGCACTGGAAGAGGACACACTCTTCATTGTAAATTGTAACTGTGACTCTGTTCAGCTTGCTGGAGTGGGTTGGGCTCTGGGGCTGGCTGGGCAGGGACGTGCCTCCCAGGCACCTTTCCAGAGAGCAGGAAAAGGAGCAGGAGCCAAAATGGGAAAAAGCCAATTTGGATCATACAAGAAAGGATGAAATTTTTATGGGAAATTTAGGGGAGGAACAAGCGTGGAAAATGAAGGGTGCTATAAGTTTAGGACAATAAAAACCAGAGACTCGGGTCAATTAAGTGAATTTGAATTTAATTGTTAGTAAGCGATTGCAAGTAAAACAGCGCTGGGCGGCCGGGGAGCCACTGCTCCACCAACAGCTCGCACCTTTCCCTCCCACACCCCACAGTTCATATAGTCTCTCAGCTCTGGTTGACACCTCATTCTTGTACTCTGTGTCTGCAGGGCCTGTTGCTAGGTGGTCGTATTCTTCCTTTCGGTGGTCGTGGGGAGGAAGGCGCTCTTCTTCCTCGCAGCTCCATCCTTGACCTATTTGACCTACAAGTGAACTACATATTTGGCTAGAACATTGAGTATACTGATTGTGCCTTACACTCCATTTTTGGCTATATTAATGAGTATACAGATTGTGCTCCAACTAACTAAGTTGCTTATCAAGGTGTCCTTGTAGTGTCCAGCTGTTCTGCTTATTAGTGGCTTCTCCACTTCCCATTATCTTACTTAACCCTTTATTCCCTCGTTTTATGAACAAGCCCTTATATACTTATTACAAGGGGATAGTCAGCGACTGGAGTGCAGATGTGTGTGTGATGGACCAGCTGGTTTAAAGGTGAAGGCCTGAGCTGGGGGCAAGTGCATCTCCAGCTCAGGAAGTGAGGGGACCTGTTTGTCTCTCGGGGCAAAACCATAGGCAGGTCAGCTATGGGACCTGGAATGTCCTGGCAACTGGAGTATGGCTGTGCCTTGTGGGTCGTCCCTCTGTGTGACCACAGCGTGGGATGGCTGCAGTGTGAGAGTGGGGCCATGTGCCTGGGAAGTCTCATCTTAAAAGAGATCCCAGACACTCACCTGTTCTTTTAGGTGGAGGACAGCCCAGCAGCTGGAATTAGAGGAAGAGAGAAGGAGGAAGATGCGCCTGGAATGGCAAATTCTCCCCACAGTGCTAAGAAGGAGAGCTGTGGTGAGTCTCTGGGCTCTGTCTCCCCTCTCGTGTGTCCCAGGACCCTCCCTACCCTTCCACTGCCCTCCTCCTCCCTCTTTCCCACAGCGCTGCAGTCCTTTTTATTTTGCTTTCCTTGTGTTGTGGAATGAGGTCTTTACAATTAAAATTATAAAGCGGTATGTTTTACTCCAGCTGGGACGCATAGGGGATACTTCCCCCAGTTATGGGTACCCGGTCGAAGCAGGTTTCAGGTTTAAATACACAGAGCCCACAAACCCACACCTCCCTGCCCGCCCATTCCCCGCCCACTCTCCGCCTCCTTGCGCTTTATATTATAATTAATCTTCTGTGGCACCGCCCCTCATGGGGGTCACGGGTGGGGGTCTTTGATGAAGGAAAAGACGTCTTCCTCAGTGTTCCCTGCTTGACCTCTGCTAGTGGGCAGGTGCAGTGGGGGTTTGGCTAACTCCCAGGTTAGGTTGTCCTGGCCAAAACCAGGAGCCTGGTTCTTGTTGGTTTCTTAATCAACCTGTTCTGCTTTATCGGGTCTTGACAATGCCTAAGTCCTGCTTTACTGAGTTTTCACAATATACATCTTATCCTTATGGCCTTTACCTAGAAATTAAATTCCTATGTGTTCTGGTACAAATTGTTTCTACCTAACAAGTTACATTTCTATTACAAGCTCGTTTTCTACTTTTACAAACTTGCTAAATAAGCTATATATTTCTGTTTCCCCTTCACCTGCTTAAGTACATTATATGTTTCTAAAATTCTGAATTTTTATATGCATATATGTTTCCCATGTCACCCTTGTATCTCCTTTACCACCTTGTTCTGAGAGGTTCCCTGTCCCTGTATTTGCCCTACAGTCCCTGGTTTCTTCTTCCTTTGCTGTCTGTCTCTGGCTCCCAGGCAGTATTTTGGACTTCTTCCCTCTCTGTCCCAGAGCTTGTTGGTGTTTCTCCCATCTCCCATCCAGAGGCTTGTCCTTGAACAACTCCCTGTTTTTTCATTCTTCCCTCTCTGTCTTGTAGCCCATCAGTATTTTTAATTTCTCCTACTCTCTTTGTCCTGCTCCCTGTGATTCAGTTTCTTCCTTCTCAGCCCTGTGGACAGTGTGATTCTGTTTCCTCCTCTGCCTCTCCTTTTCCGTTTTTTCATCCCTTGCTTTGAATCCCATGCACCCTCTGCAACTTATTGCTTGCCACCCCTGTGTTTTAATTCCCCCCTTCCTGCTGCATAGTCTGTTGCTTTTTCCTTTTTTTCATCTCTCTCCATCCATCTTGCTCTGCCCACTTTTTATTCCTTTCTCTCTGCTCTGTACTCTGCTGCTATTTTTTGGCCTTTTCCATCTGTTTGTCCAGCTGCCTGTCCCTATTTGTTCATTCTGCCCTCTTCCTCATTGTCAGAGACGGAAATATTATAGTTTATGACTTAAACATTTTAATGAGAGACTTTTGCTTATTATAGCAAAACTGTGTTACAAAAGCTGCAGAGAAGACCACCACACCCTGACTGGGGCTCTGAGAGGCCCAACTCCCTTCGCTGATGAAGGTAAGATAAAGTGACAACTCAGGCACATTCACAAAGCACAAGCCTAACACCTTCAGGGTGGAGAGCACAGCCCCAGGGCTATCAGCTGCCAGGCTCCAACAGGCCCTTGCACCAAAGGGTGGGGGGAAAAGGCTTTGGGTGTGTTGGAAAACCTCTGGTCAGAGGCAGTGACCGCCCATCCTCTGCTGTGCAGAGGAGCCCAGCTGAGGGGCCCTTCCCCCGGGAAAGGATTATCCACAGCCCAGGGGCCGTGGACACGGCCCATCAAAGGGCTCCACCCCAAAGGGGTCCCCAGACCCTGCACCCGAGCACTGCAGCACGATGCAGCAGACCCTCAGTGCTGGAAGGGACAGTGTCAAACTGGTCCCTGCAAGGGAGATAGATACATGGGCATTCCAACTTACCCAAAGCATGTATTAATTCACAGAATTCTGTACTCTTTGGCGTGTGGCAGTGGCAGCAGGGGACCCTTGCCACCAAGAAGACCAGATGGAGGTGTAATAAATGGCATCTGTTAATTCGTGCACTTATAAAATGTATATGTTATAAAAGTTATGATTAAGTTATGATGAGATCTTTGGAGGCAAGCAGGGATTGCAACATCCCGCTTAGCTGCCTGGAAACAGGACTTCATTAACACATGATTGCAAAACGGGATCCTCAGGAGCAGACAGGAGTCCACTAACGTTACACCTGGCTAACAGTGAAACTGCACTCCATTAACATAAGAAGAGCCGTGGCTCGGACAAGAAATGGGCCATTCTCACTGCACTACTTCCTACAGGAAGAGTTTTTGTCCATCCCGAAGTGAAGAAAGAAACCAGCATGAATATGTTTAATCTCAAAGGAAGAGAAGAATCTCTGCCTCAGGCAGAAAAAAATGTATAAAAACGGACGGGACTGAGACCACTTGGTGAACTCAGGGGGACTTGCTGCCAGAGAGAGAGGGACTCTGAGTTCACCCA
>VYXD01004345.1:308462-331424 GCA_013397195.1 Hylia prasina | reverse complement strand
AGAGAGAGAGACACTGAGTTCACCCAGTGCCGATCCCGGGCTTGACACTGTAGCTTTGTTGGGGCTATCGGTGACCGTATCTCGGTCACCTAATAAAATCTATCTTTATAAATTATTAAATTCGGCTTGATTGGCTTTAATTTATAACAGCGGGGAGCAACGAGACATTGCTGGGACCCTCAGAGGGGTGATATGCTTCCTCTGTCATTCTCTCCCTGTCCCCCTACTCCCCAAGCGCACTTCTTGTCCCTTTCTTTCTTTTCTTCTTTTCTCTTTCTTTGTGCCTCTTTTAAATGAAACATATCATTTATTTGGCACCAACACCTAACCTCGTTTGGTTGTAATTTCGTTTTTGGGTATATTTCGAACCTTCAAAGTTCTTTCTGGTTTATACACAGAGACTTAGTTTTCTGTGCTCTTCTGGGTTTAAACCGGATGGTAACAGTCCTGCACCCACCACCATGCCCTGCCATCGCCATCCCTCTCTGTTCCCAGTGCCTCTGTGCCAGCTTTCTGTGTCCGGTCACTAATTGCTCCCTCCCTCAATCCCGATTTTTCTCTCCGCTCACTCTCAGAGACGAATCTGGGATATGGACGGGCTCTGTGTCCCTGCTGCCACCTGCTGACGGACCTCGGTACTGCTGCTGCCTCCGCCCCCCCAGGTGGGTTCACTTCGGGATCCCTCACCCTCTTAATTATTACAGGCTGGGGGCACCCCAAAGCCTCCCCTGTTTCATCCCTGAAATCTCCGACAGGATCCAGAACATGCAGACGATCGATGGGAAACCGCAACGGGCTGGTCGGTGAGATGGGGTTTGGAGGTGCCCCGGCATCTCGGGCGGTGCTTTCCGTTAGTTTGGAGGCTCCCTCATAATTTTTGGCGGGCTTTAAATAATTTTTGGGGCGCCGCATTCATTTTGGGGGAGGATTCCCGTAGTTTTGGGAAGTTCCTCTGTCATTTTGGGGGGATTCCCCATCATTTCGGGGAAATCTCTCACAATTGGGGGGGGGTTTCCTAATAGTTCGGTGGGGTCGTCGTCACTCTGGGGAGGTTCCCATAATTTTGGGGCTGATGCGCGTCATTTTGAAGGGGTTCCTCAGTCTGAGGCTTTTCCTGAGGACTCTGTCCAGGGGCACATAGTCCACTCCAGGGGCTTTGGAATAGCGGGAGGAGGGAGAGCGCCGGTGTCGGGACGGGAGCAGCGACACGGCAGCTTTGCTTTACGGCAGTGTGGCGGGCACGGCGGAGCGGTGTTTTACGGCAGTGTGGCGCCGTGAGGTGGAAGAGCGCTTTACGGCACTGTGGTGGTCCGGGTGGGTGCAGCCCAAAAACACCTGAAAATTCATAGGGAAGGTGTGTGAGAGCTCAGTGCCTGGAGCAGACAAGGTGAAGGTGAGACCTTACCCTGTATTCTGCTGTGAAAAGCATGGAGGAAGAAAATGGTTACACAGAAGAAGGATCCAGACTCTCAAGATGCACAAGGGAAGGACAAGAGGCAACAGACACAAACAAAAGATCTTCCAATTAGAGGGTAAAAACTCTTCCCACTGAGGATGGAGATCCAGCAGCTATTTTTTCCCAGTGGCTCATTCTCCCTGGTAGTCTTTACAAGCATTACCTAAAATCTACCAGTTGTTAGCATAAGCCTGAATTCACAAGAGTTAATAGTACAGTGAAGACAGCATGGTGAGTCTCCTGAGCCTCTCGGTCTTTCCAGTAATCCTCCTTGCTCTGAGGTAGTGGGATGCTGAAAATCAGCAGGAGTTGCTTGCAGCTCTTTGGGAAAGATTACTGTGATTTAGAGCTTGTGGAGAAAGCTAATAATAGAGGAAAATGATAAGAGTTTAAAGAGAAGGATAAATGAGGGTAATGAAAATGAACCAAAACTCCAGCACAAAGTAAATGTTTAGATTGCTTTTTAAAAATCCACAAAATTTCCAGTCATAAAGGATGGAAGCTGACTAAAGAATTAACTGTCAGGAGCAGTAGGGAAGGGCTGGGCTGTTCTCTGCTTAAAACCAAACCCACCACATATCATGCTGTCAGTGCAAAGCACTTGGATCTTCCTATTCTCCTTTCCCACCCTCAGGGCCAAGTGTTTCACACAGCCGTGGTACCAGGCTGGAGCTTTTCTCCTCTTGTGATGCTTCTGAGCCCAGGAGCCCCAAAAGTAGGAACAAAACTAAAGAGAGCTGGTAGGGAGAAGACCAGTGGGGTGTCAATGCCTCAGAAAAGCAAAGGCTAAAAGACTGGTCAGAAATGAAAGGACCAAATAGGTGATGATGGCATAATAAAAACCATATTTTGTCCTGGCTGCCCAGCTGCTTCTGGGGCCCTGGGGGAGGGGCATGGGATAGGAACAACCCATTTGAGAGACACAGAATATGCTGAGTTGGAAAGGACTTACCAGGATCATGGATTCTAACTCCTGGCCCTGCACAGACACCCCAACAATCCCACCCTGTGCATCCCTGAGAGCGTTGTCCAAACTCTCCTGGAGCTCTGGCAGCCTTGGGGCAGTGACCATTCCCTGGGGAGCCTGTTCAGTGCCCGACACCCTCTGGGGGAAGAACCTTTCCCTGATATCCAGTCTGACCTTGCTGTGACACAGCTCCAGCCATTCCCTTGAGTCTTGTCATGGGAGTGAAGAGATCAGGACCTGTGCCCCTGCTCCACCTCAGGAGGATATTGAAGACTATGATGAGGTCTCCCCTCAGTCTCCTCCTGACTGAACAAATCTCCTGGTGAGTTTGTAGCCACTAGATGGAACTCAAACACTTTGCATTAATTCACTTATCATCCCCCACGGAGTTCACCCTGATTTTAGGTAAGGCTGTGAGTCTGGCAGCTGAATGTCAACACCTGCCCTCAGCAGCAAAGGGCTTTTATGGAAATACAGCAAGAGCTCCTGGGTGAATAATTCATTCATTCCAGTGAGCAGGGATACTGGATATTTTATGTCCAAACCATGGTAAATGTTATTGATTCCTACTGAGTGGCACAAAAGCCTCTGATGGCTTGATGGAGAGCACTGGGACATATCCTTCATCAGACAGACCACCAGCACATGATTTTGGGTAAGTCATTTAACATGGCTCTGGCTTGGCTCCCCCTTTGCTGAAGTGAGTTTTGAAACTGTCTGCCTTAAAGTGTGCTTGAGTATGCAGTTATTCTTGAAGCTATTTAAAACTCCTTGGTGGGTTACATCTTGCCAGTATACAGTGGCAGACAAAAATGCAGTCATCTACAACACAGATCCTACATTCTGCTGTCCTCCAGTTTCTGAGACTCCAAACTTGTTTTCTTACAGCCCATTAAATAAAACAAACGAAAGGACAGCTACCATTCATTTCTTAAAGGCTTAGAATATTTAATTGTAATTAAAGAATAGCCAGTATTATAGAGGCCCCAGGCAAGATCAGCTCAGTGTTATGCTGTGTCTTGTACAAACAGAGTGAAAGGAATTCCTTCCCTTAAGCAGGTTACAGTTATCACAGGAAAAAATGTACCTGGGGACAAAGAAAGCAAGCAGTGCCCTAGTAAATGCAAAAAAAGCCATCACTTGACATGAGGGAATTCAGAGGTGAAAGTAGCGCAGGAGCTGGTGTAAAGCTGGCATAGCACCACTGATGCTGTGAGTTTATAGCAATTTACACCAGCTGAGGAAACGCCTCAGGTAGGGGAAGTGTCTTTCTTAATGTCACATTCAAAGCCTAACCTAGAGCTGAACCAGATCTTCCAAATCCTGATCACAAGGCTTTGTTTTCATGCTTTCCCCTGGCCAGCCCCTGGAAGGGTGGCTGGCTTGTCTCAGATTGTGCTGCTCAAAGATTCAGCTGAAACATCACTGCACACAGCTTGTAGGAACCCAGCTGGGATTTTAGATGGGCACATAGTTTAATCCTGTTCCATCTATTCTGGAATAATTCTGCCTCCAGGAAAGGGAAAATAGGAAATATGAAGTACAGCTGACTAGCAAAGGTAAAACTGGAAGCTTCGATCTGAATTGGATATCACAAAAAATAATAGGTGGCCCACAAGTATTGCTGTGCTGTGGTGACTGATGGAGAATAGGAGTGTGATAATTGTTTGCAAGCCTTTCCTGGAAACATCTTGACCATTTCAAGATGCTTTAGAAACTCAGTCTGAGAATGATGTAGCAGTAATCAGCATTTTACCTGAAAAATGTTACCAGCATTCTCTTCTTGGAAAGCTGGAGTGATATGGAACATGCTGCCAGCATTTAACTCTGGACTAGGCAGTGATGTTTTTCAGGCATGTTCCTGAAAAACAATCACCAAGCCAGTGTAATGTAGTTTAAACCTGCAGCACAAAATTGGAGTCAACATTTGAAGTTTTTACTTTTCCAACAATTTTCCTTTAGATTTTAACATCGCTTGGAAAGGTTTTTATGTATTTTTATATATTTAAATACCTCAAGAGCTTGTAGATTTTTTTGGCACTTTCCTGAAGCTGTGAACATCCCATGACTAAGTGGAAAGATATCCTTGCCTGTTGTTTGTCATGCATAGTGCAGGGTGGTTCAGCAGTAAAGTCAGTCCAGCACCTCTCAGCACTCCAAGGGCCAGCCACCATGGCTGGCAATTTAAAGTGTCAGGGAACATCCCCAGCTGTGGGAACACAGCTTCCTACCCTGTTCAGCCACTGACTGCAGGTCCTTGGCAGCACCTTTTCCCTTGTACCAAGCAGCATACACCTGAGCAAAGTCTGAGCATGGTTTGGGAGCTGATGCATTAAACCTCAGAGGAGGTTTGGGTGCCATCAGGCTGGCTTGGGTGACCTTAACCTTTACCTGATTTTACCAATGTTAATTGGGAGTAGGAGATACAGTTTGCATGCACCTGTGATGTCCCACCCTTAAGGGGAAGGGAGCACCCAAGATTTGTAGATGCTCATGGTCAAAAGGAACAAAAAAGTCAGGGGGTCTGCAAAAACTCACATTAGTAAATTACATCCTTGGCATGGGAATTGGTAGGTTAGTCCCTGACCTACCATATGAGCACATATCAATGGGGGTTGTATAAAGGGGTAAGATGAAAAGGAAGAAAGGAGGAAAGAGAAAAAGAGAACCCCTGTCCTTGTTTTGGCACTGATCCAGCACATGGGATGTCCAGGGTCCTGGGACATGCTGCCTGGCCTGGGTGGGGGTACCTTTTTATGGATACGTTTTCCCTACCCTGAAGACAGGGTTCTTATTTTCTGTGCAGATTAGTTCTTAGGCACAGACGCTTCTTTCAGACCTTTCCTGAAATGAGTAGGAGGGCTAAGGGGCTCTGGGCCCCCTACACTCCCCATGCCCACTTCTCACCCTGTGCTGTGTTGTGCTTATCTCCAGGAACTAGAACAAGGGTGCTTGTCCCAGAGAAGTGCTGCCCTACCTCCACATGGCCCCCTTTTCCAGCCACACTTTGTTCTTTCCCACAGCATGTTACTGTTTGCTATTTCCAGCAATCCTTGGTCACTCCAAAGCCATCTGGCTATCAGTGTTTGAGATACACACATTAGCCCCTTACCTTCTGGGATTCTACTGCACTGGATGATTAACCTTGCTGGGAAAGGGAAGATTTAATCCCAGTTAAATTACTACAGTAACAAGGTTGCAGCACCTCCATTACCTGCAGTGCCCTGGGCATCTCTAAATGTCCCATCATGACAGGCACTGTCCAGATGCAGGTTGTTTCTGCCTGTCAGTGGGCAGGAAAGCTCTGCATCCAGCACTCTCCTCATGACTTGTGCCACATGCCAAGGTAGCATATTTTTTAGCATCTCATCCACAGACAAACGTAGACTTTTGCAGTACTGAATGTGTGTGTGATATGATGGACTGGAGTTCTTCATGAGCATTTGCATGAATGAAGGAAACCTTTCTCCTGTCTCATAGGCTGTGTCACACCTGGGCTCCCAGTGACACTTGCCAGCTTTGTCTGCTCACAGACAGAGTGCATCAAGCTTTCTCCAGGGCTTAGACTTTCCCCTACACTGTAGACAGGCCAGCAAATTGGCCCCGAGACAATGTCTCTTGGCTTTGAGCCCTTTCCAGCTTAGGAGAAATGAACAGATGTTCTGCTCTGAGTTCATTACAGGTTTCCAGGCAAGGGAAATTAGCAAAGTCTCTTTAGCATCTGTCTTTTCCAGCTAAGGAGGAGTCACATGCAGAGGAGCTCCTCAGCCCTGCCGGTCTGGTCTTATTTTGGCACAGATCCCTCTAAGTTCACTGCCTAAACTGTCCCACTCCTTTGCCACTCTGGTGGCCCCAGCTGGCCCTGCCTTTTCTCTCTAGGGCAAAATGAACTGGCTGTGCTCAAGAAGTTGCTTCAGAGAATTTGCAATTGGTTTAGATGAGGAATCAGAAAATAAAACCCTCCAACCCTCTAAGGTTTTCACAGAATCCCAGGATTGGCCAGGCTCGAAGGCACCACAGTGGGTCTCACCTCCCTGCTCCAGCAGGGCCATCCCAGAGCACAGGGCACAGGATTGTGTCCAGAGGGGTCTGGAATAGCTCCAGTGAGGAGACTCAACACCCTCTCTGGACAATCTGCTCAGTTCTCAGTCACTGCCCAGGACAGAAGTTCTGCCTCATGTCCAGGTGGAACCTCCTGGGCATCAGTCCCTGCCCGTTCCTCTGGTGCCATTGCTGGGCCCCTGGAGCAGAGCCTGGGCCCTGCTCTGAGCCCTCCCTGCACACAGGGACACACAGGGCTGAGGGCCCCTCTCAGCTGGGGCTCCTCTCCAGGCTGGACAGCCCCAGCTCCCTCAGCCTTTCCCTGTCAGAGATGCTCCAGGCCCTGAATCACCTCTGCAGCCTCCTCTGGCCCCGCTCCAGGAGCTCCCTGTCCCTCCTGTGCTGAGGATCCCAGGGCTGGACACAGCTCTGCAGATGTGCCTCCCAGGGCTGGGCAGAGGGGCAGGATCACTCCCTGACCTGCTGGCACTGCTCTTCCTGGTGCACCCCAGGGTTCCACTGTCCCTCTTGTCCCCCAGGGCGCTGCTGGCTCATGGTTCTGGCCATCGGTTGCCATGGTTATTTTTCTTCAGGCCTCAGGTTCTACAGCCCAGTAATTGCACGAGAAACTTGGTTATTGCTTTAATATAAATTATAGTAACAGCTGCAGATAAAGGCATGGAATTACTGATTCTAGCAGGCAGAACATGAAAGGCTAAAAAACCCCACCAGAAGCAGATGCATGGATGTGCAGTGAGGCAGGATGACAGCTGGCTGGGCCATGTCCCGGGTGGCAGGTCCCCACGCCAGGTCAGCTGATGAGGAGCAAGCTCAGCATCAATTCATGTGCAGACCCAGTCATACAAGGAGCAAAAGAAACACCATCCCTTCTGCCAGGCCTTGCACCAAAGTTCAGGTGACCCAGTTATGCAAAGAGGAAGGTCTCTTCTTCCTCTTCCTCTCCCCCTTGGCTGTGTCACCTCGTCTGACTCCAGCACAGGCAGAGTGGTAATGCTGGGGTTTGAGGTGGAGAGTTACAAGCACTAAGAGCAGGCAGCTGGAGGCAGAGAAGGGCAGCTTAATCACAGATCTCTCCTTTGGCAAAGCAACATCACAAATGAAATTTTGCTGGTGACGTTTTAGAGCTTGTTGGTTTTAAGTAAAGTGTCTACATGGGGAGCAAACCTTTCATTTGTGATCAACCATCATTATGTTTGGTGGACTTGTAACACTGTTAAACCCATCACAGCAGTGCTTAGCAAAAGTATGTTCTGTAATGTGAGACAAAGCCTTTGCAGTTCTTACTTATTTCTAGTAAATTCGCTATTAGTAATGACATCTATAAAAAAACCTTTATGCCTCTTTCTTTCACCAGCAAAATATTGCTGGGATCAATATGATACTATTAGAGGATCTAATAGTAGAGTGGTGGGGATAGGAGACTCTTCCCTGGTTTGTGAAGGGGTTAACTCACACGGGAGGGGCTCTGAACCGAGCAGGATATCAGTTTTCCACCTTGGTGTCCTTGAGCCTCAAACTGTTGGAGCTTGGTGCAGGAGTTATCAAGGGAAATCTCTAGGTCCTGTGAAATCTATTGAGGTGGACAAGATGTTCACAACAAAGATAGGGTTGAAGAAGTTATTGGAGCTTACTTTAACTTCATGCTGATACAAATTCTTCAGTGCTGAGCTACTGGCCTTATTATAATAGATGCTATGATCCTGTAACTGCACCAAGAGCCAGACAGCTCCATGTCCTTCACTGCCTTGGAGCTGAGATGGACCTGCCACAACAACATGAGGCAGAGGCAAATACACTGCAAACACAAATGGGACAGCCTGGGATATGTGTTTGCATGACATTGGCTAATTGCCTAAAGTCCTGCTGCAATCAGTGGCAACAAAGGCAAAACTTGCCTGTTCCTCTGACCCATTGCAGACACACACAACAGGATGAGGTGAACTTTAGTCACTAAAGAGAGATCTTTCCCTTTCAATGCCACAGAGTGGCAGGGGAAGAACTGATTTGGATGCCCAGCTCTATTGATTGCAATTAGTGTTTTTTCCTTGGGGTCCATCAGTAAAGGTGAGAGCAGAATTAAACCCTGCTTGAGGAAGGAAAGGGTCTTCTCTAAATTTGGTATTGCTTTTTTCTACCTGGAATTCTCCTTGGCCATATTAAGTATGGGGCAGGAATCTATAGAGTTAGGAAACTTAGGAAGTATCCAGGAATCAGAACAAAACCCAAGAATATTAATATGGAAATTAATCATTCAGATTGTGTGAGTGGAAAATGATATCAATTGAACTCTGGAAAGACAAGATTGACTGTAAAAATTTGACATTACAACAGTGATCTCTGTATTGAGTCACTGCTCCATATACTATGCCAAAGGCAACTCTGTATGGGCTACTTTAGAAATACTAACTGAAAGGCTTTGTGGCAAATGGAAAAAGAATCCAACAAATGGTAATTCACCAAATTATATCACGGTCAAAGCAAAGCAAAGATTAAACTCTCCCATTTAAAATTAAATCAAAAGCCTTGTAATATGACACAGATAAATACTTAACAATTATGGGATGCAACATCAGTGCCTGTAGGCAAATACTGAACAATAATATATTTCTAACAGGAGACACTCGAGAGACTATTTATTTAAATTGCACAAAGATTTATACTGTACTAATCTCATTATGAACCATACATAGGAAACATGGTTTGCAGCACGTTATACAATAAAATTAAAAGATTATCACATTCATAAGGATCTTCTCCTAAATAAGGGTAGCACGACACTTTATATATTGCAACACTTGGCTCCAGAAAGTAATGCTGCTAGAAAACATTAATGGTGTTAGACTTGTTTAACAAGCAATTTGTCTTCCAGGATTCCTTTTTTGGTTGAAAATCACCATTAACACCTGCCAGATCCATACAAACGTTCACCTTTCAAATCATGTGACCTGGTTTTATTATGGCATTCTGAATTTGTGTCTCTGAGGGTGGTAATAGAGTGAAAAATAAACCTTTTCTCCCTCTTCATGATAATATCTACTTCCCATGCTGTATTTTCCATCTGTCCGTGCTCAGCTGCTTCACCACTACTCTGATTTGGTTTGCTGAAAAAGCTGTAATAGAGAAGGGAGGGCACTAAACCCCAGGTTTTTGTGTTCTCTGGTCTCTGGAGGTGGGGATGGCACTGTTGTAGCACTGCTGATGCTGCTGTGACACTTGTAAGTCTGGCACTCTGGGGCTGGCCAACGCCTCCAGGCACCCTGGGCAAATTTATGATCAGCAGTGGGCAAAGTGGCAGCTTTCATTTAAAATCATGAGCCTATTTAAAAGGATGGAGGAGCTGTTCCTGTCTCTTTTATCAGCTGCCCATTGCCATTGGAAGGACAATTGCCCAGCTGGGCACTTCACCCATGGTGGCTCACTGCATCCAAGTAATAGTGGTATTTTTATAGAATTGTCAGACACATGGATCTGTCTGTGTTCATCACGCCACATCAGCACACTTCTGTGATTCTGTGATTGGTTCTGATTGGGAAAAGAGGTGAAAAATCTCATCAAAAACACTTTCTGATTTTTATTTGGAGTGAAGGTTTTCTTTCTTGTGTAGCACACATACATATCCAGAAAAAATACATTTTCTTAAGCAAACTGAAGAAAGTCTTGTCACTCATCAAGCATTCACAGCACTGACCTCTAGCGTTTTAAGTAATTTGAGTCCTCTTACAGAAACTAGGAAGCAACTTTTCAATCAGCTTCTCTTTTTTCTTTGTAAAATAATGTGGCATTTGGCATCAAGCAAGGCATTTTAAATAGAGACAGCTGGTGGCAAGTGTTTTCAGGGAGAAAGCCTGAACTTGTGATTTTCCTCACTTTCCCTCATTACAGATTTGGTATCTTTAAGCCATAACACTTTTTGATTTTTATTTTCCCTCATCCTTTCCTCTGTCTTGTGTCGGTTGGATTTGCTGGCTGGTGGTCAGCTAGAAGGTTTTGGGGATTAATAAACAATATAGAGGCCAGACTGTTCAGCTGGGATCTCTGGAGACAGAAGTATTGTAGGGACTGGCCCAGGGGAAGAAAACCCCCACAACTATGCTATTTCTGTTGCAAAGATATTTTGAGGTTTTCCAACTTGTAAGAAGGTTTGAGAAAGGACTTCCTGTGTCTTGGGAGATTCATCTGTGGGAAGGTGTACCAAGGAGGGGCATCTAGAACATGCTCTCTCCACCTCTGCTGTCTCTGCAGGTTTTGATGGCAGACACATCTACCTACTGTGAAGCACAAGGATTCAGCCTTATGCATGTTCTTAACCACTCTGCTAGTGAGAGATTTGGAATCACAAAGTAAGAGAATCCAAACCTTTATCCTGGTTATGAAGAGGTGGTAGAGTTTTCATCAAATATAATAAATGGAATAGAGCATCCATCTCCCAAAAGGAACACATATCATCTGAGAAAATAACCTGAGCATGGGAAATCTTTTACTGATTAACTTCATTTTCAATACTGGATGATCAAGTTGGGGGGATATTGTGTGGGTTTTTTTGTTGTGTTTGGTTTGGGTTAGGCTTTTTTTGTTAATTATTATTAATTGTCATTGTTATTGAATGCATCATGTCATCAGCATCAGAAAATGGCTTAAGCAGCAGTACCCCCAAAGTCCAACCTTGGCATCGAGGGGCAGTAAATATACTTGCACAAATATTGTCACCTGAAGAGACATATTTACTGTCCAGAGAGGAAGCAAAGGTAAAGTACAGCATTAGTACAAAGTTCCTTTGACGTTGAAATTCCTTCCCTTTCACAGCCTGTGACAGGCCAGTTTTGGCCATTGAAGAGTGTGATGCAAGATGCCACAGTTTGCTGTGGCTTCCTCTTCATCTGGGCAGATAGCCAGGATCTCTCTTGTAGATGGAAGTAAAAAAAGGAAAAATGAGTTTTATGTGTCAAGAGCTGCTGGTTTTAATTTTGGGAAGCATATTTTTAATAGCAAAATGGTGGGCATAGTAGATGTGTTTTTCCCTGTTAGTTTCTTGTTTTTTTAAATAAATGAGCACTTGGTTTTGGACAGGAGGGTAGATGAGAAGAAAAGAAGGGGCAGCTTGTTTTTGAGAAATTTTAGAGATGCTACTGGACTTTTTTTTTCCCAAAGGGTAGCTTTGGGAACTTATGTTCCCAAAGTTCTTAGAGATTAGATTAGACTAGACTAAACTAGACTAGACTAGACTAGACTAGACTAGAATAGTTCAGTTGGAAGGGACCTGCATATGGCCAGGTAGGAGATGAACCCACTGGCCATGTGAGCTGGACTCATGGAGGACCAACACGTGGAAGTGTTTGACCTTTGCATCCTTCACCCGGATGAGAGCTCTTTAGAAAAGAAAGCAGCCCATGCAGGCATTGTGTAGAGCTGCATCAGGAGGTGTAAATCACTGTCTCTCTCTACTGGGTGCGCTGAAAAGCAGCATTTATCTCCCATAGGTCTGCGAGGCAGATGATGGAGCTCAGAGCACTCCTGCAGATGGAGGATGGTGCTGTTGGCAGTGGCCAGAGGGTGGTAGCACTGCACAGCTCCTACTACTCCATCCTCCTCAAACTATGGTAAAAAATAGCATTTCTGCGTTTCTTGTGAGGAAAAGAAGAAAGATGAGGTGAGAAAAGGTGGGGATTTTTAAATGAAGAGGAGCTTTTACAAACACATGTCATTTTCCTAGGCCCTAAAAACATGCTAGCTCAGACCAGTGCTGGTGGCAATTTTCTGAGCTGCTACTTTTTCAGAGAATGCTCCTTTTGATACAATAGCCACAGGTTGTCAGGCTTACAGTTTCTCTGCCATGGCCCATAACTACTATGAACAATGACCCCACCATGATAGTGCTCATGTGCAACTTCCAGGCAATTGCAGGTCTTTTCGAACTGAGATATTCTATTCCATTCTATTCTCTTCTATCTCTAAGGACTTTGGGAATGTAACAATATTTGGTGTTGTGGAAGTCTTCTGGTGTACACATCTCTCCATTGTTGTAATTGTAGGTTACCTTAATTTTTCTGAATGTTGGAAAACTGAGAAAATTAGTTGTTGAAGGGCACAAACCACACTAATGTTAACATCAGAACTATTGTGTGCACATGTACTTGTGCATATAGTGGTGTGTCTGTCTGTTAGTGTTATTGAGCTTGTAGTTTAAAGCATAGAGGGTCCAAAGCTCACAGCTTCCAAATAATTTTATTGTCATTTTATGTGACATTATGTATTTTAGGACTATAAAAAATAAACTTGGGCTGCTGACATCAGTCATCTCTTCTTTTTCTCCCCTGTGCCACTGAGAACTGTGTGCCCCTGCCTGTTTATTCCCATTTCCAGTTGCATTTACTGTAATAGTTTAAACCAGAACAATGTGTTGGCCTTGCTGTGTGACCATAGGCAGGTGGCTTCACTGCTCTGAGCCTCAGTTCTCCCATAGGTGAAACAAAGGTAATGATGCTCTGTGGAGGGCTCTCAGATCTCCAGCTGCTGTGGAAGAGACAACAGTGTGATTATAATTGCCCAGGCACTGTAAGACCCCATGTTTGGTGGCTTTTTTTTTTGTCTGTCTCCTGACACTTTCAAACACTTCCATGCACACACTCACTGTGTTTTTTTTCTCCCTCCCCACTGCTGCTGTTTCCCCTCTTGCTGCTACCTCTCCTCTGTCCCATAGGCCTCTCTCAAGAAAATCTACTTCTTCATCTATTGACCCATTTTCCTCCCATAGTTGGGTTCTGATTTGTCACCGCCTTTCCTTTCATAACCATTTGTATCACCAGTTCCTTCACGACCATCCCCTTTCCTGCTCCCCTCCTCCCAAATTCTCCTTCAGCCCTGACACTTTCTCTAGAAACAGCCTCAGGCTATTTCTAACCTTCCTTCTCTCATCAAAGTGCTTGAAAAAATCAGCTCACTTTCTTCTCTTGGCAGGGAGGCTGTGGTGGTTCGTGGGCCAGGCAGGAACCAGGAGCTCCTGGTTGGTGATGGTGGCAGTGCCACTGAGTCACCACCCGGCCTTCCTCACCCTCTCTCCCCTCCTAGCTTTAAAATAGGAGCACTACTGGTGTGCTTACCTCACATGGATGTTGTAATTAATTGCCACTTGTAAGATTGTATCTAAGAGTAAAAGGTGTATTTATCTCCTGTTGTGGTAGTTGTGACCACTGCAATCTGCACTTAGTTCAGGCCTTGGCATATGGAAGTGTCTCCACAGGCAGCTAAAGCCTTCCTTTCTCCTGGTCACAAAGGTCCCTGTGCCATAGTCCTCTGACACAGAGGAGCCTCCCTGGCTGTGAGGATAACAGGCAAGGAGGCTGAATTTTCCTCCAGTCAGGGTTCAGCCCATCCAGCCACTATCTGATCACCTTCTCCTTCTCTCTGCCCCCTGAAATTGCTGAGGCCTCTTCTAAACAAAAATCCTGGTCCTCATTGCAACTGCCTTTTCCAACCTCACTGGTTGCTTTGCTGTTCCCTTTCTCTACACCTGACAGGACTTGTTCCAGCTGCCCTCCCTGCTCCTCCTTCCTGGGTGCCCTCTCAGCCTGCCTACAAGGGTACTACCCAAGATGGAGCCTTTGCCTTCCTGGGCAGTGGCTGCAGGGACAGCTCTGGTGAGCTGGTGTCCACCCTCGAGGTGGGAAGGGGCAGTGAACCACATGCTGGGCAGGCAGCAGTGCTGATCCCATCACTAAGTGACACCCCAGGTCAGGCCCTGGCACACAGGTCCACCCACCCCAGCGCCTCTTCCCAAGCTAATATTGGGGTCAGCTCAAATTTCCGGTCTTAATTACGCCACTCCCTGCACACACCAAAGAAAACCATCAGCAGCCTGGGCTGATTAATACCTCTTTCCTGGCAGAGGGCAATCTCTTTGCTGGGATGGAGGTGGCACAATGTGCAGTGCCTGCAGAAGCTGCAGTCAACCCTTCTGGGTGCAGACCCACCTTTGGGTCACTTTGGCTGGTTCAGATCAGGACATTTCAAAACCAATAGGAACAGAAAAATTATTTATCTTTTGTATTCTTAACCAAAAAAATTTTTTTTTCCTTTGGAGTGCATTGGCTGTATCTGAGCTCAAGGTATAAAACGATGTGAGGATGGAGTAAGACCTGTAAGTGGAAACTGCTGCTCAGTCAGGGAGAGGCTACTAACTCTCCATAATGCATGCACTCTAAACTACATCCATAAATGTCAGACATGATTTAATAGGCTATAAAATCCTACATCATGATGCCACTGGAACTATTGAAAATAAAAGCAGATAAATCACAGCTCTGTGCAACAAGCTGTACTCAGGTTGCTATTTTTTTTCATCTACCAGGATTTCATTGTATCATTTGCTGAGCATACACAACTATCAGCCTTGAGTTTCCATTTCTTCCTCTATTTCCAAGCTTGGGTTTTCACATCAGCCCACTGGCTTTGCAGTTGTGTGGTCACACTGCTGTAAGCCCTGGCCCCAGAGTCTGCAGAACTGCTCAGAAAGATGCTGAGCTTCCACAGGCTCAATTTTTCCCCTCAGTACCAGGGGACACAATACCATTATGAGCAGATTGACTGCTGTTGCTCATATAATATTATTCCTCACATTAGGTTATGAGCATTAAATCTACTAGACAATTTTTATCTTGCAGGAAAACAATTTGTGTCACTCTTCCACTGCCAGCAAGATACAGAGTTACAATGACATAGATGACAGAGTGCACACCACAACTTGGAACTGGCAGGACAGCTGTAATCCTGTCACCCTGTGGAGAAAATGATGCTGAAAAAGGAGGGAGGGAGGGAGTGGTGAGACTGGGAAAATATTACTAATAGAGAGGATTGGGTTTTATAAAAGTTTGCTTCACCTCTGCAGCTGAAGTGACTGGAGAAGTAAAAACCAACCATAGTACCTGCAAAATGTAAATCAATCGGACTTACCTGACACAAAATTTGAAATCTGTCCCTTCAGTTTCAAATTTTTCTTTATTTTTGTTGAAAATGTTTTACAGTCACAGAATGTAGTTTGATGATTTTTCTACTTTTACCTTGAGTTACATCATATAACTTAACGCTTCTTAATTTTCCCGGTTCACATCATCTAATTACATGAAATAAAAAGGCAGGTGGAAAGGCAAAAAGGAAGGGCAAAAAAAAACAACAGATAAGAAAGAAGGAATGAAAGAGAAGAAAAAAAAATTTCGGCATTCACAATTTGTGGGGGAAGTTTGAAAACGTACTTTACAAGACAAAATCTGGAGGCAGATAAAATACACACACATACAATTTAAATTAATTTTAAAGTACTTTTTCCAAAGTACTTTTTCTCCTCAAAATCTTGTGATTTTGAGGTGAGACACAACCGACTCATTATCTTGAATTGAAGAGGTTGTAAATACTCCTGTACATTTCACTGTTCTGGACTGTGAAAAAACCAAACACAAAAGTAATAGCTTATGCCTGAAATTGGGAGCTGGGCATCTAGTGCTTTGCAGAATTGTCCTCCAAAAATCCTGGTTTTGGTAACCTTTTCTCCTTTCCCTTACTTACTAGTGCTTTGCAGATATGATGAGCCCACGTCCACAGCAATTTCTCTGTGGCATCAAGGACCTTGGTCCCTGCTCTGGTTGTGCCTGTGCCTGACCCTGGCCAGGACAGCCCTGCCCTTGTCACTGCACGTCTTCAGGTGATGCCAGGAAGTTCCTCACATATCTGCAGAGATTTAAATTCCATTTAAACAACCAGCCCTGCTAAAGTAGGTTGAGTGGGAAGATTTTGCCCAGTGCAGCCCAGCCTCTTACCCCAGCTTCTCTGCAGCTCCCTCCTGCTGAGCTTCCCCTCCCTGCTCAACCCAGGCTCAGGGGCTGCTCTCCCTCCTCCCAAGAGCCTCTGATACAGCCCAAGAGCCTCTGATACAGCCCAAGAGCCTGCCCAGCCTTGTCCATCTCCAGCCAAAGGCTTTTGGAACTGTGCTTTTACTCCTTGGTCCTTCCACGCCTGGTGGCCCTTCCCCACATTTTCCTGGGGCAAGATTCTGTAGTGGCAGGGCAAGGAGCAGCACCTGGCCAAGCCTCTTGACTCTTTGGAGGTGAGGAAGAGACACTGCCAGCATGAGCTGAGGGGACAAGCTGCATCTGTGCCCTTGAGGGACCAAAAGATTCCAGTTTAAGGTATCCCTGTGAGTCTCCATCTGCTTGCAGCATAGTCAGGGGAACTGAGCTGGCTTTAAACACAGGGACACCTGTGCACAAACACACAGATTATGTATTCCTGTGCCTTTTCACAGTACTAAAGGCAGCTGCTGGCACAGCCAAAGGAGTGTGTGCCATGATCTGCACAGCACAGCAGTGTGGGATGGGGTACATTTACATGTTACACTCTTAGCCCTGGAGGTGTTGCTTTGTGGCACCACACTGCAAAACACTAGGAGAGGTAGAAAAGGACTTGGCTGTAACCTCCTCGTGGTGCCACGGGTCTGTTCCACAGTGGCATCAGAGGGGCCTGTGGTCCCAAGCAGTTTGGACCAACCTGATAGTCAGGTTTAGCTTTTGCCAGGTTGGTGTCACTGGAGTCAATGCTCTCAGGAGTTCTGTCAGGGCCACTCACTGCTTCATTTTTATGTGCTACAACTTGAGCATATGTGCCAGGAGTAGCATTGCCAGCATGTGTCTAAGCAGTGACTTGTGCAATGGAGTCCACTTCTCAAACATGACTATAAACTTGTCAGAAAATGCTGTGCTGCTTTGAACAACGGTGTGATTATCAATTTCCCTTTCCCTTTCAACAGTCACACTTGGAGCAATAGGAGAAAACTTTTTCTCCTGTTTACAGAAGCAATACACTAGATGATTAAAAATAATACAGTGTGTGACAATGTGTGAGGATGACATGGCTTAGACCATCAAGAATGACGTTCAGCATTATTTTCTTTTACATATATTTGCTGCTGGATGAAGAGGTGTCATACCAGGATGTTTGCATTTCTAGTTTGGCTGTTGTGGGTCTCTGAAATCAGAAAGCTATGTGCCTAAGAAAACTATTCAAGTATCAAAATGCCTGCAGCTTTGGGGAATGCACAAATATGAAAGCTATGACTTAAAACCAAACCAAATCAAATCAAATCAAACCCAAACTTTTTATCAAAATCATTGCACTGGTGCAAATCCTATTCAGAGAGACAGACTACGGAATCTCAAGTAAGAATAGAATCTTAGATGAACCAGTTTTCAAGAATGCAAATAAAATGGATATAGCATTTCTCACTCTAACACTGCAGACTGGATTTCATAACTATTCCTAAAAAGTCAAAGATTTGGGACTTCTACCACAAGAAACCTGTCTGAATCTTGGAAAAAGGACTTGCCTGATAACGTGAAGTGAAAATTAATCTTACTGCTAATGATGAGAAGCAGCATGACGGATGCACACTAGGGCCATAAAACACAATTTGATTTCAGAAACCGTTTTGGTAAGAGGGAAAGGAATCACAGCGTTAAATGTGCAATGGGAATCACTTTCACAGCACCTCTGTGTACCAGCCCTCATGGATTTCCATTTAGCCCTCAAGACTAAAAAATCAGTTGCATTCTAACTTGAACATGTCCTTGCATGTTCTGTGAATTTACTGTGTCCTACTGTGCTTTGTTGCTTAAGAGCTTGATTCTGTCCCTCAGTTTGTAAGAGCCATCTCTGTTGAGGCCCAGTAATGTCAGCAGACCCATCAAGTCACATTTGAATATGCTCAAACACTGGAAGACAAAAATAAAACTAATAAGTAATACAAGTGAGGCAAACAAGTGAGCACTAAATGAGTCAGTTAAGTTGTGCTGGGGAAAGATAAAGGGAAGGAAAAGATATCAGAGGAGAAGCAGTAGAATGAGTTAATGATAACTGGGCACTGGGAAGTAATGACTGGTTTGAAAATAAAAAGAGGAAAGGAAAATACTACTATGAACAAAGTCTCCTTAATAAAAGTCAGTGATTATTGTAAACATCTGAGGCCTTGCTGTACACTGCTGAAACCAGAAAAACAGTACACAAAAGAAGGAATGAAAACCTTGGCTTTCAGCTGGATGTAGATAGCCAAGTATCTAACTCCTTTGGGAAAAAGGCTTCAACATCCTTCTGGGACATATGAAAAAGCCCCTGGTCTAGCTGCTGAGCAAATGCTAGCAGGAAGACACTGGGAGTCCTGTGGCTGTGAAAGAGGCCCAGGTGGCAGAGAATCAGTGGAAGCTGCTGGGAAGATGCACTGCTGTGGACAGAAAATTATAAGTCCCAATGAAAGGGTGGTTTGTCTCCTTTACTTCAGGTTTGCTCTGTTTTCAGGGCCAAACTTTAGGCCAGACAATACAATACAAATACAATCTAGGGCCAGATTTTTCAGACCACTATGAGAAAAACATACTTCAGTCTGTTGTTTTTCTCATCCTGCTGCTCTCCCCCAACACACCACCCACCTTCCCTTTCTGAGAGAGCCCTAAGCAAGGTAGGAGCTTGGCCTCACTTCATAGGCCATGGTACCTTTTGCCTGTATTACTGTTGCTGACATCTCTCCAAACAAAAAGTTAGGGGAATTCTGGCTGGAGTGTTGATGACAGGTGGCTCTGCCAGATCATAAATCCTGCTTTTAACTAATGGGTCCACCCTGGAGATAAGCTAAGCAGTAGCCTCTAGGTGAGAGGGAAAGAAACTCACTGGGAGACTGTTGAAGGTTAAATACGAGTTAATGGACTTCCTTTCTGCCCTGTGCAATCTCCACGTGGCACAGACCTAAAGGGGAGCTGACAGCTGGAGCAGCTTCCTCCTTAGTTTTCCAGAACAACTCTCCTGCAACCATGGACCACCCTGCACACCAGGAGATTTGGTAGCATTTTTCTTCTGCCCACAGCAGCAGGCAGGACCTCAAAGTTCGAGGTCTCAGGAGATGGAGCTATTGAGAGGAACTGCAAGAAATCAGGGCAGAACCAGGGCAGAACCAAGCAGAAAAGCTAACACATGACACAGGGTTTGGCCCTCCTTGTTCAAAGGGTTCAAAGGTGTTCTCCAGTCACGGTGTGTAGCACCTAGCCAGCATGGTTGAGGCATACCTGCTTCTGTTGGCAAGGGCACACCACAGGGTGGGGTGTGTTTTGTCCGGCCACATTTCCTTCCCAGGCTTCTCACAGCAGCTTCAGTGGGATTGACTTGTGGCTGAAGAGGTGCTGCAATCATGCCTGTGGCCTCCTCTACACATTCACCATTTCTTTCCTTACCTTTTCTAGTTTCCATCCATTGCACTTATGTTAAGTGGAGTACTGGAAAAAAACAGAATGAGCTGGAAGAGAATAGCTCTAAAACAGGTTGTGGTCTTGGGCAGATACCTGCAACCATCCTTACTGGTTGAGAGGTTTGAGGGGATGGATCAAGGCCTGTATTTGTAAGGGCCATTAATCAAAGTGCAAAGAAAAGCAGCTGTCATCCCAGAAGGAGCAGATGTTGAAAGTCCAGGCAGAAAAATGAAACTGGGGACACACATCTTCACCAGAATGTCTGTGGAGAAAAACAGATTGCAACGGCACTGCAAGAGGGAACACTGAGGACACATGGGACCAGATCTGAATCAGAGCCATGTCAGGTGACAGATTCTGTACAAGCCTTTGAGGCAGCTTGGAGACAAATGAAATTGATGCGACACCATGTGGGTATCCATGGGCTGAGAAAATGATGACTAACTGAATGGGTATCAAAGAAGACCAATGACATAAGGGATAAAGTGTCTGCAGGGACTGATTAATGAAAGGACATAAAAAGAAAGGATGGTACTATCTAGGCAAATAAGTGATATCTGTGCATAAAACACAAACAGCCATTGAAGAGGAAAACTGTTTAGGGGAGTAGACAACATGGGTGTATCTAGAAGTAATTGGGTGAAACTGAACAAATGAAAATATAAGCCAAATATCTTCCTGACCATGGGACTTGCTGGACTGTGAAACAGACTTGAAAAGAAAGAGATGCAAGCTCCATTAACTGAGGCATTTAAAAGAAAAATGTCGTAGAAGTGCTGTAAATCCTCTACCATCAGGAGAGCAGAGTAGATGAACTAACAAATCTTTTCCACCTCAAATTTCTATATTTGATATGAAGAATCTCAAAAACCTTCAATTTGCCATGGGAGAGAATAATAACCCAGCTCTTGGGGAAAGCCAATGGTAATCATGTAGGTAAAAAGGCAAAATGTCATGAAACAGAGAGGATAAAAGGGGAGAGAGAGGCAATGCCCTGTATTTGGCATTCAGTTTTGGACCCTTCACTTTTAAAAGGACATTGAGGTGCTGTGGCATGTCCAGAGAAGGGCAACAAGGCTTGTGAAGGGTCTAGAAAACGTCTGATGGGGAATGCCTGAGGGAGCTCAGTTTGTTTAGCCTTGAGGTGACTCTGAGGAGACCTCATCTCTCTCTGGAACTCCCTGACAGGAGGGTGGAGGGGTCTCTTCTGCCATGCCTGCAGTGAGAAAATGAGAGGAAATGGCCTTAAGCTGACACAGGATTTTTAAATTGGATATGAGAGAAAAAAAAAAAAATCACTGTATGGGGGTGTCAGGCATTGGAAGGGGCTGCCCAGGGAGGCGGTGGAGTCACCATCCCTGGATGTGCTTAGAAGACATCTGGATCTGACACCAAATGATACAGTTTAGTGATTTAGGGTATACAGTAGTACTGGGTTGACAGTGGGACTGGATGATCTGGAAAGACTCTTTCAANTCTAGAAGTAATTGGGTGAAACTGAACAAATGAAAATATAAGCCAAATATCTTCCTGACCATGGGACTTGCTGGACTGTGAAACAGACTTGAAAAGAAAGAGATGCAAGCTCCATTAACTGAGGCATTTAAAAGAAAAATGTCGTAGAAGTGCTGTAAATCCTCTACCATCAGGAGAGCAGAGTAGATGAACTAACAAATCTTTTCCACCTCAAATTTCTATATTTGATATGAAGAATCTCAAAAACCTTCAATTTGCCATGGGAGAGAATAATAACCCAGCTCTTGGGGAAAGCCAATGGTAATCATGTAGGTAAAAAGGCAAAATGTCATGAAACAGAGAGGATAAAAGGGGAGAGAGAGGCAATGCCCTGTATTTGGCATTCAGTTTTGGACCCTTCACTTTTAAAAGGACATTGAGGTGCTGTGGCATGTCCAGAGAAGGGCAACAAGGCTTGTGAAGGGTCTAGAAAACGTCTGATGGGGAATGCCTGAGGGAGCTCAGTTTGTTTAGCCTTGAGGTGACTCTGAGGAGACCTCATCTCTCTCTGGAACTCCCTGACAGGAGGGTGGAGGGGTCTCTTCTGCCATGCCTGCAGTGAGAAAATGAGAGGAAATGGCCTTAAGCTGACACAGGATTTTTAAATTGGATATGAGAGAAAAAAAAAAAAATCACTGTATGGGGGTGTCAGGCATTGGAAGGGGCTGCCCAGGGAGGCGGTGGAGTCACCATCCCTGGATGTGCTTAGAAGACATCTGGATCTGACACCAAATGATACAGTTTAGTGATTTAGGGTATACAGTAGTACTGGGTTGACAGTGGGACTGGATGATCTGGAAAGACTCTTTCAACCTTGATGATTCCATGACTCTGAAGAGCAACAACTCTACTTCAGCAGTTCAGCTATGCTGAGGGAAGCCAGTAAATATGAATCCTTCTTTGTTGAGTTAGCCCTATATTTAAAAAGGGTCTTTAGTTGCTAGGCTGGGAGGGGATAGTACCTTTCCTCCCTCTCCCTCATTTAGTTTAAGGCCAAAATGAAGCTGTAAGAGGCTGCCAAGAGTGGGTCCTGGTTTGCAAAATGGACCAAAGGATGCCTACAGCAGTCCAGCCTCTTGGCCAGGCAGCTGAACCAGCCCAGCATTCGATGCCAGCACACCATGCTTAAGGCAGGCACCACGAAGTATGAGCTCAGCTTTGTTTTGAAAGCACCACAGTTGGATTCCCTCTCGTTTGCCATTGTTTGTATTAACAAATCACTTACAGGAGCCTACCCTGTCCCAGTGCACCTTCCCAAGCATTCTTCCAGCAGACTCCAGAGGCAGCTCTGCCTTGCAGTCCCACGGGTACAAAGCAGTGCTCTGCTCCCAGGCACCTTCAGGCCTGGCAATAAAGTGGGTGCATCTAAAAACCAGTCAGGACAGCAAAAACTGCCCGTCAAATCACAGAGAGATTTGGACCAAGAGATGGCCGAGGTGTTTTTCACTTTCCCCCTGCTCTTTTCACTCCCATCACGAGGGCTGGTGCTGTACTGTCCAGGAGCCAGACAGAAACCGGCACCGAGACCATCGCGGACGGAAATCGCACACAAGGCAGGGGTTTCTATCCACCCGCTGCGGGCCATACAAACACATCCCTGAAACGCTGCGCGGGAGCGCCCGCGCCGGGCTCCGAACGCAGGCCCAGGCCGGGCTCTGAACACGGGCACCGGGCCGGCCCCTGAACAC
>VYXD01004345.1:175825-307575 GCA_013397195.1 Hylia prasina | reverse complement strand
CGGCCCGGCCCGGCCTCCCGCGGGGTTGGCTGGCCGCCGTCCCCGCCAGCAACTTCGTAGAAAGTTTCCTGCCGTCGAGGAGATGCAGCCGCTGCTGCTTCCACCAACAGTGGATTGTGAGGCTTTCTTTCTAATTTTTTTTCTTTTAAATTTTAATGTTTTCCCCTTATTATCCGTGTTACTACTATTTATTTTAGTGGTTGCAATTCCTGCATCGCTTGCCGGTGGCAGGTAGGAGAGCCAGGGCTGCCAGCCCGGCCCCGCTCCAGCAGGGGTTGGGGGATGTGTTTCCTCCTGCCTTGGCCTGCTGAAGAAGGGCTTATCCCGGGAAGTTTATCGTTTTAAGTGGAGGCGGCATGAAGCTGAGACAATGGAAACAAAACTGAGTTTCCTTTTTTGTCCAGACCCTTCCTATCTAGCAGCCCACTGCTTTCCTCTCTCCTTCCCTCACTCCGCGGTTTTG
This sequence comes from Hylia prasina, assembly GCA_013397195.1. NCBI lineage: Eukaryota > Metazoa > Chordata > Aves > Passeriformes > Sylviidae > Hylia > Hylia prasina. The sequence goes on along the minus strand of VYXD01004345.1, from coordinate 307,112 downwards.
TATTTTATTTAGGAGTCGTTTTGTCTTATTGCAAGCCAGGAATCTCCCTTCTGCTCGTGACTAACTGTGCCCGAGTCAGAGATCTTTAGTGGTTGTCCCTCCCTGCCTGGAAGAAAGAGGTGACTTCCAGACTCCTCTCTAAGGGGAAGAGCCTGGAATAAGCACTTGTTCAGCGCGGTGCTCTTTTGTTTGCTTGTCCCGTGTGTGTACGGGGGAGTCTTGCATTCTGTATGGTGGGAACACAACTTGAAAACTTCTGGGTGTATTTTCTCTTGCTGAGTTAAATGCAATCAGGCCTGTGTCCCATGAAGTCTCGTGGCTCAGAGTCTAGTTTGACTCTTCATAACACAGACAGGCAAACTGGATAACGGGGTATTGTATGCATGTTACTGTATGGTGAAATGCTAATGCAAGCAAAATGTGTTCTGTTAACTCATTGGGTCCCTAAAGAAGTATAAAGTGAGATACAGCTGCTGTTTTCTTTCTGGTAAACTCTGTGGAAAGGTAGGATGTGTTCTCTGGACCAAAGAACACAAATGAATGTCACAAAAAAGTGGTGTCATGAGCTGTATTTCCTTGTTTTTGACGTGTGTCATTTTGAAAACAGGAGGTTTACTTCTGCTCTTACTGAAATCAACAACCATCCTGTTAATTTCAGGAACTGTAAAACTGGTCCTTACCCAGCGTCACTAAGGTACATTATAGAATCGTGCTGTAAGTAATCAGCTTCCTAGCTGGAGAGACACAAACTTCTCCTTCAGTCTCGAAATGAGTAAATGCCACATTTTCATTACATTTCAACAGTTACTGGAAAACTGATTTTTTTTTTTTAAGAAGTGACCAATTCTAAACATCATGATCTGAACTTATTTTTAATGTACCGTTTGTTTACGTGGTGAAACTGCTGTTACTGGCTTCTCTATGACTAGCTATTTTATTAGTTTCAAATTTTAAAAGTAAAACTTTTCAGACAGAAACGTGAACTTCAAATGAAAGCATTTCTTCACCAGTCTAACTGTTCTGGGTAGCTTTCCCTTTGGCTTTTCTAGCTATCATTGGTTTTTGGATACTTTTTTTTAACCAGGTGATAAGATGATTGCATTCAGCAGCTGGATTTAAGAGGAGCTGTTTAGATGGTAGTTGATTATGTGAGTGCAACTGATAGTTTCTTCAGTATTCCAGTATGGCTCGTGATGTGGAATGTGATACTGAGGCAGAGGAAAAAGCTACACAGAGTACCCCAACTTCTCTGCCTTGCTCTAAAAAGTAGGCAAGGTTTGTGCCACATGGGTGTCACAAAGTTTCACTAGGAGCCTTTGAAAGGGAAGCAGTGGTGTTGGTGGGTGTGTTTTCTTGTTCTCTTGTTGGTTTGTTGTTGGTGTTCTTTCTTCCCTTTCCTCCTTCAATTTGGGACAAGGGTGCAGGCAGTAAATGCCGCAGCACCTGGGGTGATGAACGTGGAAAGTTTCAGCAGAGAGGGTGAAGGCTGGTGCTTTGTTTATGCCTGAGCTGCTTAGCCCACAGTCTTCCTATCTCATCGTGTTAGAGAAGTGCTCTAATCAGATTTGGGAAAACTCTAAGGAGGTGAAGTTTTGGTCTATATTTTATTACTGGTAATCGATATAAGCTTGAAGTAATATCTTGTTTTGTGTTAGGTAGTTATCAGTATGTGTGTGTGATTGTGTATTGATATGTGCTTGCTTTGCAGCAAGTATGTGCTGGCAGAGATGAAAAGTACCCTGCTGCTAGCCAGACCTTGCCAGCGCTTGGGTGTGTGCTGCTCATGGCAAGCAGACCCATGGTGAGGTTGTGGCAGGGAGGTGGTGTGTGCATAGGTCTAAAGCTGCATCCTGGGGTTTAAAAAATAAAACCTCAGGGGTGAGTGGTGAGTGTGAAGGTTGGACCCTCAGTGTTTGCTGCAGCTTAGGATGTCAGCATAGTCTCTGCTTGGACTGGGGGGCTTTGGGGTTGTGGTGAACTCCAGTCTGAGAGAGCTTGAGGGCTTTGACTCTGAGGTCAGCTGGGAAGGGGCATCTGGTGTGGTTGTCATAGTAAGACTCTTTTCATAGATGGAATATCTGTGTTGGTGTAAACCTGTTCCTCTGATCCTGAGCCACAGTAGTTAGCTGATTATATTATTGTAAATACTGCCACGACTTTGGCACTCATTACAGTATTGGCAAGTGATCCTTAAGGCCTCACCTCTCCTCCCACAGATGGGAGATTTGAGGCACCAGGGGAGTGTAAACATCTTGGCAAAGATCTATACGGGAGCAAAAGCTCAAAGGGAGACAGGACTAGCAGTTTAGACACAGATGATGATTTTTGTGATTGATTAAGGTCTGTGTGATGATAAGTTCTGTTTAAAACCTCGCCTGGAGCTTTCTGATTGTGAGGATCTCCTTATTTTTTTGCCTGAAATGAATATACCTTGAGAATATCGCTGTGGCGTTATATGGTGATTCCAAATACAGCAGGCAAGTGGAAGGCTCCTGAAGGGCACAGTATAATTTGTTTATTTTATTTTTCATAAATATGACACTTTCAGTTGCTTAGTGTGACTTAGGGTGCGACCATGCAATTCTGCTGGCACAAGTGTAGAGTTGTGTGAGAACTAAAACTTGGGGCTGTGGGGACAGATCAGCTGCTTCAGGTCTTGCAGACCAGGGCTTCTCTGAGCCCAGGGTCCCTTGTGTGCACCTGGCTGATGTTGAGCTGAGAGTGCTTTCTGTGGGCAGCACTGAAGGCACAGAGCCTCACTGCGAGTCAGGTTTCACAACTGGTTTCAGTGCAGATTTTATGTCGGTGCACGCTGGTGGATATAGGTGCTCTCTTTTGTTGAGCTCAACAGGGTGGCTGCAGGATCCTGTAGCTGAAGGTCTTCACAGAGTGGATTTTGGATTGGAGGATGTACTTTGTAATAGTTTAAAAAAAGGCAGAGGAAAAAGCTGAAGGGCAAGGAGTCAGTGTAGTGTTTGAGTTTTCAATCTTAACTGGCTTCCCCTGACCGACTTAATTTTTGGATGGTGGGTTATATCTCCTGATATCTCATTCTTGCTGCTTCTGCAGAGAGCCCTCTCTCCCTGCAGGCTTCCCATGCTGAGGGACTGTTCAGCACCACATGGCCAGAATCCTGTTGTCCTCAGCCAGGACTGAGTATCTGTTAGCAGAGCGTGCTCCTTAATGTTTACTTATGTACTAGGAGGAGGACAAAGCTGTCATTAAATTCAGTGGTGTAGGATTGAATGGTAAAAGACCAGTGTTTGGAAGTACATACTATTTAACACCTGATTAATCACTTAACTCCTTGGCACCAAGTAAATTGAATCCCTCTGAAGCAAAATTTTACTAGCACTGCCCCAATTAAACACTGGTCATTAGCATTCACTGTGTCATTACAGGTGAAGTCAGTTTCCTGGGAGGCAACCCATTAAAACAGCATCTTGAATCTGAAATGCCCCATGAAACAGAATATACTTTAATGATAATTTATATGCATATTGCAGCATGCATCCCAAAGTGACTTTTGGAGGGAGGCGACTAAACGGTGCTTTGCTGATAGAAATGATGATAAGAGGGAGATGAAATCCTGTACAGTGACACAGAAGCAGTCTTTCTGCCTTTTAGAAAAGTTATCTGGGTCTTTGAGTGCTTGTGTTCTGAATTCTTCTGCCAGAAGCTCTCCTAATAACCTGCTTACTGCAGGAAAGGGAGAGAGCTAAGGTAATTGGTGTTTTTGGCCAGTAATACAGTTTTGACCTACAGTCCAGAAATTGACTAATTTGTTTTGGGAGGGTTTTTTTGCATATGTTTGTTTTGGAGTACTTTGTAGTTCCTTGCCTTCAGCTGGGCATCCCAAGAGCACCAACAACTCAAAAGCCAATGCTTCTGAAAACGATTGCCTTGGCCTTTGCTTCCCCTGTGAAACAAGCATAAAATAATAATAAATGTACCTATGCAGCTCAGTAGCAGGGCTAAATACTTGTAATGCAGCATGGAAACAAACTTTTATTGCAGAAATCAGGGACAATGATCTGATTTGTTCCTGGCTTTTTGGTTTTGGGGGCAGGGGTGTGGTGTTGGTTGTTTGGTTATTGGCTTTTTTGGTGTGGGCCACCTACCTCTGCTGAGCAGTCAGAGCAAGATCTTGCAGCTTCAGTGTGTCCTGGTGTCTGGATCAGCCACACGTGGGCAGGGTGGTGTTGCTGTGCCCACAGCCTACATGAAGGTGGCTTTGGGAGAGGCTGGCACGTGTTGCTGCCACAGTCCTGTTCCTGGCCCAGGGCAGGAGCACCTGGGAGGGATGGCAGCCACATCTGGCTGCCAGAGCTATCCTCACCACCTTCCCCTCACCACCACCCTTCCCAGGACTCCCTGAAGCTGGATGCAGAGCAGGCTGCACCCACAGTTGTTCCAGATGTTGCTCTTTCCCTGGGAAGGGAGGACTCCGTGGTGAAGACAGTGGATGATGATGAACTGCCAGCATTGCCACAACAATTAATTTTTAAGTTGCAGTATGTCCCTGTGCCTCCCAAGGGAAGGAGGCTGCCATGGGTGGGATGTTCCTCTAGGCACTCGTGAAGCAGCCAAACCAAACCCAGGTATGTGCTCAGGTTCAGCCTGAGCAAGGAGACCAGACAGACCACTGAGGCTTCTGTGCTTTTAACAGTGGAGTTGTGGCTGTTGATTCCTGCTCGTGTGGTTTATTTTTAGGTCTACAGCCCATGCCAAATTTAGACCATACTGGTTCTGATGTTGCTGAGTTGTCTTCAATGTTTTGAAGTGTTTTGTTGAAGCACAGAGAAGAACTACACTCTTCATCTACTTTAGTAACATGTGGGACTCAAGCCTAGATAATAGTGACTGCTTTTGTTTTCCTCTTTCTTTCTTTTTTTTTCTTTTCAAAAATGCCACTGCTGGCAGGAAAATAAGTGCAGAAAACTCCAGCCAAAGTTAAACTTGTTTATGGAATGTCCTGGAGCATTGGTAAATAAAGAATTTTGAAAAGGGTTAAGCCTGTCACTGATAGATGGTATCATCTGCTGTAGTGCTACGGAGCTCCAAACTGAACTGGGTATGCAGTTAAGGAAAGCTATAAATGAATCTTCATCTAATGAATTTCAAAAGGTTATTCCTTGTTAAGCCACATGCAGTGTCTTTGCTTCTGTGTTGTTCTTGTATAGTTTGCAAAGACTGTCTTGGCTAAGACAGTCTGGAGAGAAAAAGAGTATGAAGGAAGTTCTCACTGCAGTGTATGTTGGTGTTGGAATGTATGCACAGAGAAATATATAGTATTGTAAATAATTTTAAAGATGTGTATATTGCCAAGAGTAGCATTGGGTGTAACTGCAAGAGCTGTGTTAATACAACTCCACAAAAGTACTTCAGATGTGACAGCTGGATTTCACATATTTAACTATTAACAGCTTCCCAATATTAAATGTAGAGTTGGGATGTTTAATGCTAAAGTAAAATTAAATATGATTATGAATAGGTACAATGAATGATTTCTTGGGGTTTTTTGTTTGTGTGTTTGCTTTTGTTGCAGGTTTTGTCTTGGGTTTTCTAGCCAACTCAAGTAGGGTCTGATCAAGAAATTGTAAATTATTTGTTTTGGGAGTTTATTCTGGAGAAAACCAACTGGAAACCACAAAGGACTGTCCTTAAAACTGATGAAATGAAGCAGAGAGTGAGATTCTTTGTATGGTTCAAATTTCAACTGAATATAGCAGAAGTGATTTTTTTCATTATGTCTTCAGTGGGATCCTCCAAAACATCTATTAACAGAAACTGGGAACATTTTCTACATGGTCTGGGATTCTGTGGAAATCTATGAGCTTGGAGCACTACTAGGTAAATAAAATGTTTAATAACAGTGCCAGAGATAGCAGTAGTAAAATTCAGAGATGGATTTGTCCAGATAGTAGGGCTGCAACAAGGCATTCTGTAGCTGCAAAGCACAGATCCCGTTTATCTTCCTTGTTTTTTTTTTTAATTAACAAAGGATTTCACATAAAGGTAGTTTCCATCATTGATGGAGCCCCGTGAAGCTTTGCTGATGCTCTTGGAGGTCAAATACAGTGATCCCAGCATTTCCAGCAATACTGGGGAGCCCTTTCCTGACTTTCTATAAGGTCTATATTGTGATTTCCCCTCTCCATGACAGAACTAATCCTTTTTTTCTCTTGCTAGATTAGGACTGGAGATAGTTGTTTTACCATGTTCCCTCCTGAATGGCTTGTTCTTATCTCCCTACCTGCCTTGTGCTTTAAAACAGGAAAAACCAAGCATTTTCTGACCTGGCCAAAGCTGAGCTTTGAGCTGGTAGGGTGTGAGGAACTTCAGGTGCTGGGCTGAGGCTTTTGATTCCACTTGTCACTGGTGACTACTCAAAAAAACATTCCTCAGTAGATGGATCCCACATATGTGAGAAGCTGCTTGGATGTTTCCAGTGGGCACCACTATAAAAGACTTGCTGCAACCTGAAGCCTGCAGAGCAGAGGAGGCCGTGCTGATGGGCTGTTGTCAGCTGTGCCACTGCCCTTCTCCTGTAGTGGCTCTGGTCCCAGCCATGGGATCAGCTCCATGGGAACAGCTCCCTGCAGTTCAGAGCACCACTGCTGGGTTGGGCAGCCTGGTGGAGACACGTGTAGGTGTTGGATGTCCAGCTGGCCTGGATGCCTGTGCCATGCTGGATGCACACCTGAGTGGCAGACCCACCATGTCCCTGGAGGTGAGGAAATGAAGGGCTGGACTGCTTTCTCAGAGGGATGAGGATGCACTCAGTGCTGCCAGGGGTTCCAGGAAGGGCACCAAGTTGCAGGAACAGGAGTGTTGATGGGTATAAATTCGCTTCTCCATTGGCAGACTGAGTGGTTGTGTCACTGTCTTATGGCTTGAGCAAATGTGCTCTCTGGAAGAGGAGTCGGGGAAGACTGTGGGAGCAGCTTCCAGGAGAAGGCCATGGGATATAAAATGTTTCATGGCTTGTGGCTTGAGATACATATTACCTGTTATAGTAAACAGTAAAGGCTGGGCTCAAATACACTGGAGATCCTGTCCTAGCAAACTACCTCACTGAGTCATCAGAGGCATCCATGACTGACCATGTGCTGGCTTCTATTACTTCCCAATGGGGACAAATTACAACCTCAAAGTAAGAAGAGAGTGAATTAATAGTGTATGCAGAGCCAATTAGCACAGCCAAGTGAACCGTGTTGACAGGCAATGGCTGCAGGCTTGGAGAAGTGGGCAGAAGGTGCAGGGGTAGGGGGCTTTTTTCTTGGTAGTTTTGAGTGGGGCACTTTCAAAACTTTTCTGCTTAACAGAAGCAGCAAGGTCTGTTTCTGTTCAGTACTGTTTGCTGATAGACCTCCCAGGACTGGTCTGGCACCTAGGATCGTATTTTAGGAAGTGATTTGGTTAGTGAATGAAAGAGAAAGCTGAGCTCAGTTTTCGATTTGGGCTGAAATAGGCAAATAAAACCATAGTGGGAAAGCAACAGGGAGTAAAATAGAAATTATCTGTGTATTGCAGTTTAAATCTGTGCTGTTTATAAGTTTTGATTACAGTGTGGCTTTCTGACTACTGAAAAAGATACAGAAAGGTGCAATGGAGTTTCCTGAGGAAGGTTCTATAGGAAGACAGGCAGCAGTGCCTAGGACTTTTTGGCTTGGAAAGGAGACTGCTGAGGGAGATATAATAGAAAACTGAAAAATTGCTCAGCAGTGTAGTAAAGAGAGCAACTCCTGATAGTTCAAAGCTAGAGCAGGCAATGACATTGCTGGCCAGGAAGATTAAAAAAAGTTTTTCTTCGATCTGTGGAGTTATGGAGCTCACTGCTGCAGGGTGGTGTGGAGGCTAAAAGTGCAAATGGATTTTAAAAAAGGGGGTAGATGAATATGAGGGAGATATTAAGACTAACAGCCTGGGGGTGGGGGGTGGGAGGAACCTCCCTGTATTTACCCTGGGGAGAGTTAGTTTTTTCTGTGTGCAAAGCCTTTCCCAAAACAGAGACTTCTTTTGGGGATAAGATCACAGGCTTGCTCTGATGATGTGTAGGCATTCAGATACTTCCATATAAAATTTTGTACTGTGGAAGGACAGTCTTAAGTGCTCTTCCCCTTTGGATTATTTTCTAAGTCTTAGCCCCAGCAGTCTTGATTTCAAGAAGACTAGTTAATTGTTAATGAGAAGAGAGGTAAGGAACAGTTGGTGTCTGTGACTCAGAGACTTGTGAAGTCAAGGTTGCTTGGATAGCAAGAAGTTGGCTTTGCTTCTGTGTTTACCCAGATTCAAATAACAGAAGGGAAAACTTTCGGGGAATACATGAAATTGGAGTTGTAGGTCAGGATTTGAAAAAGAAGTTTTCTGGTTTGGGGGAAGACACAGCTGGTTGCTTCTAAGAGCCAAATGTGGGTTATCCATGCTTTTCCAAAGGTCTCCCAATTCCCATTATCACCCATGTGAAATGTGTTCCTGAAGCATTAACTCCTTTTCACGTGTGTGACAAATGGGGTCCCAACTGGAGCTTGTAGCAATGGGCATCAGAGTTGCTGCTTTCACTGCCTGGCCAAATGTTGCAAACATTCACTCAGCTGCGTCACTTGCTAAGGAATGCTGTCATTTGTACAGACTTTGCATCAAGCTTTGACTGTGATTTTTTTTTTTTTTTTTAATGGCACACAGAAGAACGGTGATACAAAATCAATTCTGGTATTATTTTGCATGTGTAGTTTTTAGGTATTTTCCTAAAGAGAGAGTGATTCACAGTGTTGGATGGCCACTAAAATGTATTGATGTGCAGCTAAAAATGGCTTTTAACCTAAATTTAGTTTTCCTCTCTGCTAATCTATACAGTGTCCGCAAATATCTATTTAAGTAATTGGATAGTCTCATAAAGATTTAGTTAGGTTTTTATTTTGGCAAATAACAAATTACTGTATTTGCTGGGTGATTGATTTTTTTGGTAATTATTTTACATGTTGTGATGATCGGCTTTGCAGTGAAATGTAATTGCAAGTGCAGTATACAGCATCAAAATCTGAGCATTAAAAGTAGTTCTTAAGAAGAAAGAAATGTTTAAAATTGTACATGAAATGGAAGTATCTGGTACATTTTGAGGCAATATTACTTAATAAATAAGCTTTTTCCTTAAGCACATGAATTTTCATTTTATTTTAATTGTACTGATTGTTTTCTGCCATGTTGATTTAGTATTAGTAGATTTTGTACCCTCACCTTGAATTTTTGTTGACTGGAGGACGGAAACAAGCTTTCTGTTTCTGCCGCCCTAAAGCATTTCCCAGCTTTGGGTGACCTAGTCATTGTAATGAATTAATTGACTGAACTGAAAGAAGGAAATCTTCTCCATATCTGTTACCAGAAGCTGTTAGCAGAAGCTGGCTTGGCTCTTGGACAAGCTCAGGCTCTTAGAGGTAGAATAGTGAGTCCCACTCATTTGAATGTGCTTTGGCATTAAGTATTGTGCTTGGGATTTATCTTTAAAATTATTTCCTGCTATTGTAGTTATATCTGGATGTCAGTACACTCCAGTTTCATGTTTCTTAGTTTGTATTAAATGAGAAAAAAACCCTAAACCCCTTAAAATTTCACTTTTTAAAAGAAGTGGCCTAGAAAAATCGTACATGTTGAGACATGCCTTGAAAGCAGAATCTCTTTCTCTCCTCTGCATGTTACCCTCTATACTGTGTTTTCATTTAATGCTGTAGTGGTGAGATCCATCTTCTTCATCCACAGAGTGCTGCAGCAGTGGAAAATCAGCTGATATGAGAGGGATTCCTCCAGTTTGGCACCAAGGTTTGGCTTTGCAAGCGACAAGGGGAGCCATCGTAGCTGCAGAACAGGCTGTTGGTTCCAAACAAGCCCAAACCCCTTATGGCAGTAGTGTTCTTGGAAAGAAAAGGCTCAGAAGAAACAGGTTTTAGCTCATATCCTGTAGTAGAGGTGTGTGTGCTTTTTAAGATACTCAAAAGTCTTCACTAGGTCCATGTTTGAGTGTGTGTTGTCACTAGCAGCTCCATGTGAGGGCGGGAACCAGGATTGTCCTGCTTCACAGATGGGGACCAACGTGGCTTCATGGAGTCTCTGGGTGCCCCTGGGCTGGGCTGCAGCACAATAACCCTGTGCTTCAGCAAAGTGGTGTCCTCAGGCTCTTTGCCTGCAGCCTGCCTGGGTCCCCCCTCGCTGCTGGTCTGGCAGGTGATGCTGTGCTCATCCCATCACTCCTGCTGGCTCTTCCTGCTTGGGGTGAGAACCTCATGGCCTTGCTGCATGTCCCTGGGAGGTGAAGGCTGATGTCACCATCGCTTCAACAAGTCGAGTTATAAGGTGAACGTAAGTACTGATGAAAGAGAGGTCTGTTTTCCTTCAGTCTAGACTGGGGTTTCATAATTCCCTGTCTGTTTCCCATCTCAGGTCCTCAGAGCACCCTGTCATATGAAAAAATACTTGTTCAGCTCTGTAGGCCTCAGCCTCCTTTTTGTTGAAGAAGAGGAAAAAGCCTTTCCCCAAGTAACAACTGAGATAATGTCATTTTCTTAGCCTCAGTTAAAAGATGGGCATGGGTAGACCCAGGTTGTTGGCAGATGGTTGGCACAGCAGTGAGGAAGGTGGGAAAGCCTTGGATTGCAGACATGGAGTAGCCCCTTCCATGATTTGCCTACAAAGGACACTGAACGCTGGCCTGGAGTGAGATTTAGAGCATATTTAAATGTCAGCATTACAGTGAGCCTATGCATATTAAAATTTCCATCTTCTAAAGAGGAGAAAACCAGCAAACCCCAAAATAAATTAAGGGATTTAATTAGTAGAGCTGGCTGAAATGATAGCTTTTGGGAATGGAGAAAGTACTATTTTTGGGTTACTTTCTAAATAACACCTGAGAAACAGAGCCACTTTTGACTGACTGTGCTCAAAATACTTTTTATCAAATTACTTGCTCAAAAAAAATTAATGATTTCTGGAAATAAATACATATACTTGAAAAATAGACATTTTTTGTTCAGAATTTGTCCCTGTGGATTTTCTGAGAAAACAGTCTTCCAAGTTCCAACACGCTGCTCACCTGCATGTTTTTGTAGCCACATATTGGTGGTGATAAGAGCCCAGGTGGGCAGTCCTGCACTTCAGGGTTTGAGCTTCTGTCTTGATTTCCAGCAAAGTTCCCAGGCTATACTGCTTTCAGCCCACCCACCCTCACAGGCAGGCACACAAAGATTTAAAGGTATTCTTTGGCACTGCTGTGAGGTAAAACATGGGGAGGTTCCCCACACACATGTAGATAGGGAGCTGTTTGAACCAAAGATCTGATATCTGTATTCCTGTACACCTACTCTAAGCTGTGGGATTGGAGGTAGCTGTAGGAAGGAAAACAAGAACCAAAGAAATAGGGTGGGCTTTAAACTGAAGCAATTAGGAAGTGAGGGTGAAGAGTTTGCTATGATGAGCAGCAAGGCCCATTGCAGACTCCTGTGGAAATCATAAAAATTTGCTTTAGTCATGAGAGGCAGAGGCAGGGAGAAGCTGAATTCTCATTGTATGGGAGGATCAGATGGAAGCACCTGGCAGTTTTGGAGAGTGGGAAGTCAGTTTTCATACAACATGCAGTGAGGTTTCCAAACTTGCTGGCAGCAGGTGTAATGTTGGGCTGAGCAGACAATTGTTTTCAGCAGACAATTGATACTACATGGTCTATCCAGGACCATTCACTGCAAAGAGAACAGCTGTGGTCCTTGGCTCAGAAAGCCCCTAACCTGTGGATTTCTGTGGGTGTGTGCAAGGGATAGTTTATTCCTTGTGCTCTTACCCTGAGCATTTCCTGTTGGGTGTTGCTGGAAATGTGGTATTAGCTTAGACAGACCTTTGAGCTGACCAGGACTGCTGTGTTTTTCCATTTTAATTTCAGACTTTCATATTTGGTGCTTGACTCTGTACAGATGCCTCTGACAAGTGGAAAAATAACAGGAAAACCTCTCATGTGAATCAGACCTTCTGCTCTTGTTTCTTGATCTTGTTGTGATATTTCCTTAGCAGAAGTAACCTGACCATCTGAAATTCATGAGAGGAATGTTCTTCAGGCTATGAAATGAATTTTGTTTGGGAGAATTCCTGGGGATTTTCCTATCCTTGACTCTCCTCTTGGGCTGTGATGTTATTTATTGGCATAAAGTGCCTTGACCTATTTTATTTCTCGAGGTTTTTCCCAAGTTTTGGCTGACAGAGGGTGGAAGAATAATTAGATTCTTAGATAATTCAAATGCTGTGTGCTGTATCAGGCACACCTTTTTCTGATGTCTGATAAGTGAACACAGTTCCTTGCAAGGAACTTTCTTTAGATGGCACAAACATGTAACCACATGACTGTGGCTGATGAACAGCTGTTATACAATACAGGGACAATTCCAGTCCTTCCATTAATTTATTTCATTGGCATGCCTGAAACCTGCATGGAGTGACTATCTGATAGTTCAATGTTTTTGCCTTTCAATCCCTGACTCTTCTTTTCAAGTTCCTAATAGCTGGGAAAATTGAGAAGGAAGTGTTGTTTACTGAGTGCCTGGACCTCATTTTTCTACACATAACTGTTAAGAAATGAGCAAGCCAGCAGACAGGACCTTCTCATGGGACTGTGTGTACACCAAATGCTTTCCTTCAGTTTATGTTGAGCTATTTCTCAACATAATAAGCTATGCTTATCCTGTGCTAGTGCAGTTAATGGCCAGTGAGAACTAGAGAAGGGAGCTGGCTAAAAAGGAAAAAGCTCAACCTGCAGCTGCTTGTGTGTCCTTTACAAAGACCCCCATTGGAATGGTGTCCTACAGCAGGCAGACATACCCACTCTAACAGCCTGCTCCCACACAGTACATCGTTGCCTGGCTTTAGGTAGGGCTGAGTTGTGATGCCTGTCAAGCACAACTTGCTCACCTCTCATTCTCCTGAGGTCCTGTCCCACTGCAGCAGCCTGGAGGATACCTCTGGGGACTTCCTTTGCTGCTCCCAGGTGCTGGCTGCAGAGCCTCAGTGTCTAAAGGCATTACACCTGCTACCAACACATTAAAACAGGAGCAGAAAGTCACAAAGGATGCTGATAGGTGAAGAAATTCTGTTTTCCCAATGTTAAACACAAGGAAGTTAATTTTATCATTCCATACAAAAGTGAATGGAATTATGACTGTGTACCACATGCAAAGTTTGGACGTGCACTTTCCTAACCCACTGTGCAAGCACAACACTAACATGATCCTGTGACCAAAGGCTGCATTATTTACCAGGTTTCATAGATAAATCTTTCATTTCTAACTCACTGATGTCCTAGCTGTTTGCACCCAACTACTTAGTTCCTGAATTTCCCACTCAGGCTTTGGGCTTTGATGTGGTTCATGGTACTGAGGGAATAGGGGCTGGAATGCCATGGGTGGACAGATGAGCAGTTAATGGTGCACTCTTTAATGCAGCACTCCCTTTGGGCTGGTGAAGCAGGGCTAAATATTACCATACCTGCCTTTTCTAGTGCTCAGCCTGCCCGTTCCTCACCATTCCAAATGGATAGCCCTGCACAGTCATGCTGAATTTTCCTTCATGTTTGTACCTCAAGTTTTACCTCTCCTTTGTTTGAAGCCACAGTTGTTAAAAGTGGTGGTGGTGATGAGGATACTGGGAAAACACCACCCTAGGAGACTGTGAAGTGTTTGTTCTTCAAGTCACTTGAAATGTGAGCTAAATGACAAACCTTGTTTTAGAAAGCAGAAGTATTCTATCTGATCTTGTCCTTCCAGTAGGGGGGAGAAAAAAAGGTGAGGAATTGATAATTTATATGGCAATATGGTTGTAAACTTGGAGTGATTTAGACTGCTAATGGAAACTTCTTTAACTTTGATTTTTTGATTGTGTGTCAGATGAAAGTATAATCTTGGTCTGCCTGATTTCCCACTGCTGCTGGGTGGCACAGCATCTGCCTGAAATGAAAACACAGTGTGCAAATGCAGCAGGCTCATGAGGCCAGGTCCATTGCCTGCCATCCCTCCATTTCTCAGTCTCAGGTCTCACTGGTGTTCCTTGTTAATTATTCTGGCTGTGGCTTCTTAAGAAATCCTGAAACCCAAGTATTTTTCCAGGCACAAGTCATTTGCGCTGGGATGTTTGTTTAACTAGTGACTGGCCTCCTCTTGTTTTGCCTCTTACTCATAAGAGGCGAGGTTCTTAGACCATGATGTAAAGAAGAGTCCTGCTCAAAATAAGGTGAGGCATGTGAAAATTGTGACTTTAGCAGGGGTTCTGGGTCTTTGTTCTAGGTTGACTCTGCCAATTCCTGAATTATACAGTGTGGCTGTACAACACTGTCACACCATCCTTCCCTGCCCTGACAGTCTCTGAAGGAGTGTTTGCTCATATCCAGCTTTGAGTTGGTTACTTCTCCACAAGTTTTTAACCATCCTTTAAAGGCAGCACAAAAGTGCACCACTGTTATTTCACTGAGGAAAAAGTTTGATGAAACTGTTAAGGTAAGGTGGTAGCACCCTGAAGGATCTCGTTCCACCCTTCCCCTTTCTTCTCCCATGGGCTGGCAAAGTGTTGGGGTGGATGTGTGCATGACAGGGCAGCAGCTCTGGGTGAAAATGGACTGCTTGTGTGAGTGCAAGGCACAGCCTGGTGGGAACAAGCAGCTGGGAACATGGGGAGGGCAGGGCGTGGGGTTTTGGTGGTGGTGCCAACAAGTGTGATTAAAGCATTGATGAAACTCACAATAAACCTTTGGCCAGATCTGTGTCACATGACAGCAGAACCGAAGCTTTTAAGGATTCATGCATACTTTCTTTACAAGAACCGTCCCTTCAGGCTAGATGGATTAATTACAGCAAAAGTGGTCAGGGGTTCTGGAAAACTTGATGGTTCTTTTGCTGAGACACCATCTCTGCTTTTTTTAAAAAAATACACTGGGCATCTGAAGCAGCATGGTTTGCTGTTGTAGTGTGCAGGGTAGAGCTGTTGCCTGGGGGTCTGAATGAGCCTTGTGGTATCAGTGTGAGGCCCTGCCCCATCACCTGCAGCCTCCCAGTCATATTGTGGCTTGCTCTGTGTTGGAGCACACTGTGGCTGAGCTGTTTAATTGGTTTAATAAAAAGAGGCACTTGAATGTATTGAGTTTGAGATAGACTGAGAACACTGAAAGCCAAATCTCTCCACTTTCATTGCAAATTTGTCTTTTCTGTACCACTGGTCGTGACAGACAGTCTGGACCTGTTTAACCATGCAGCAAAGCGTGAAGCCTCTCTGGGTCAGGGAAGGAAGCTTGTCCCACGTGCCTAATCTAGAGGGCATTTCAGAGTTTCAATTACCTCTTAAAGTTATGTCCTCAAAACATGCAAACATGGCAATGATATGTTCAGTCCTTACCACAGCTCTCCTGGGAATTTGGTGTATATGCCCAGTGTGATGTGCAAGGTATCTCTGACATCCTTTCTATAGAAAACTAGGCCAGCTCACAGATCTTGATTTACATTTCTTGTATCTTCTGTGCTGGCCTTGACAACGTGGTTATAAAATATACCAGCCTGGCACATCTGCTCATTGTCCTGGACAGGGAGGGTAGGCTCAGGTTAAGGTTACTCTGTGGAGGTACGGGAAGTTTTAGTCAAGTCCCTGCTCTGTCACTGTATTGTCTGTGACCTTGAAGTCGTTTAATGTGATTGCCACCTCATAAAGTGTTAACACCTAGCAAAATGAAGTCAGATGAGTGGTGAAAACTGCTTGTGCTTCTGTTACACAGATAATTAATAAGATCTTGCCTTAATCCCTTGCTGGATGATTAATGCTGCAGAATTATTGGTAGTAGAACTCCGGGTTTAATAGTACTGGGGTATGATTTTGGATAGTTCACCCCTTCTTTTTTTTCTCCCCTAATAAAACTTCCGTTGTGAATTCTTACCTGAAAAACTCTGTAGATACCACTGTGCTGATGTGTTGGTTGATGCATAAAAGAATGCCCAAATCATGGCTAGGATAATGAACTAAAAATTTAATGAAAATCAGTATTGAAATCTGCCCAGTGTGGGACTGACTAAGTTACCAGTTCGGTATTAGCCCAAGGATTTTGATTTGTGTAGATTTTAATGAAATCGTTTCTTCCAGCTGTTAGCAGTTTAGATGATGTTGTGGTGAAGATTTGAGAAATTCTCTTCCCTCCAAAGTCACTTGAAAAGCCAAAGAAAATTCTACAGCTAAAGGAGAAATGGTGTCATTCTTCATGACACAGAGATTGTAAGACAATTGTGTTTTATTGGACCTGATCTCTGGCCTTCACTGCATTCAAGAGGATTTGGCTGAAGCCTATAGTGATAACTGAGCAAGGAATGACTGATAAAGAGGAACTTCTTATTAGTCAGTGGCACTGGTCAAAAGGAAAGCAAGGACAAGAGACTGATGTTGTCACATGGGTAACATCAGTAGCTTTAATTAATTTTCTGAAAGCTCGAACATGAGGAAAAAAGAATGCCTTTGGTTTCAAGAAAACAAACCCTTAGAAGTTGTGTAGATTCCTAGGGATTTATTAACAGCAAAGTCCATTTGTCTGTTTAATTACTGTTGCTTTTATTTTGAGGTATTCTCATACAAAGCAAAACGATTCAGCATTTCAGAACTCCAGTAATTAATTTTTTTCCTGACTCAGCTTGAAGAAGCTGACTGAAAGAATACCTTCCCTCTAAATATAGACAGACAGTATGTTGTCTACGAATGATAATTTCTGAATAGCAGATGATCAGAGCAACAGCAGAAATAGGAATTGGTGGTACTTTTTTCTTTTTCTTTTTTTCCTCCTGAGCCTCTGCACTACCTGAAAAGCTGGTAAACTTAAAATAATCTCACTGAGGGAAGGTTTGTATCCTTCCCTCCCAGTAAAATACATTCGGAATATCTGACAAGTAAGAAATTGGTGCAGGATCTACCTCATTAGTTTGGTTGACTGCTGTAGAAGATATCTGTCTTCTATTCATCTGGCTATTATTTCATTATCATCTCATTGTGGGTGCTGTGGTTGGAAGAACTCTCCAGTTGTTAAATCCCTTTCAGTTTTGTTTAAAGTGATAGTCTCTCTTGGTTTTGTGTCTTGTCCCATCTTACAGGTGTGGTTCTCTCTTTATGCCACTACTCCTTGCTGAACACTTCACACAGTACAAAGAGGTACTGAGGTGCCAAGGTAGAAGTGCAGACAAGAAGTGCTCTGGACTTGTCCAGCATGGCCTCTGTGGATATCCAACAGTGAAGATGCTGAATGTTTTTGTTGAGTTTAATTTCATAAAGGAAAGAACCCATAGCTTAATCCTTCCCTGTAAATAGATAGCCATTAGTTCTTGGGACATTGTAATTAGTAGATAGAACTCCTAAATATATGAAAGTGAGATTTTAATTTTTTTTTTTTGGGGGGGGGGAAGGGGAGGGAAGGGGGGAAAACAAATTATGTAAGATTAGAAATCCTTGGTTTAGAAATGTATCTTCCACAGTCGCCCTGCTGAATGTCTGTACATTGCCCTCCCTGCTTCTCTAAGTCCTGCCAGTGTGTCACTGCTAATGTGGGCTCTCAGCTCTCTTAAGGGACAGCAGCTCTGACCTGACAGGCAGCTCCCAGGCATTATTCCTTTCCTTTTCGTTTCCTAGGTTGAAACAATCCATGTTTGCCACCTTTTCTGAGATCAGGCAGTTTTCCAAGTTGCAGCAGCTGTTTGTATATTCCTCTTAGGTTGTTGGAGCTGATGCACAGAGCATTTTGGAGCTGCCCCTGCTGGGCTTACTTACGTTTCTGAGAGTTGTTTTTGCTGTATCCATCCTTGAATTAGACCAGCTCAAGCAATGTTATTGTGCAATTTTTGCTCAGGACCAGTACAGCAGACAAGAAAGGTGTGTGTATATGTGTGTGGGAGGTTGTTTTTGGTCCTGTAAATAATAATAATAATCTCCAGCTCTCCACTGGTCACTTCTTCCTCTCCCATTACTCCCAAAGAGTGTTCTTGCGTGTTTTACTGGTGATGCAAAGTTTCCTTTGGAAGTTAGGTGCCAATTTGAGCTTCACTTAGAAGCTTTACAAAAAGGTTGAAGTGCTGAGGGAGAGAGAGAGCTCCTTTTGAGCATCTTGCCTGCCTTCAAGGTATCCCTGTGAAGAGCTGTGGGTTCTTAAATGCATTGAGAAAGGGCAAGGGGATCAGTTCTTGGAAGAGTTTTCTTTCCCTGGGGGACCCTGGAGGAGTTTTGCTTGTACTTGTATCCACTTAGTGGTGAGAACAAATGCACCTTGCTGTGTGTTTCTTGGAACTGGGTCTTGTTCACCACTTACATCTCTAGTAGTGGTGCTGTGTGTTTTTGTGTACTCCTGATTCCTGTGGTCCTGCAGTGGTTGTGGATTTTTTGCCTCTTGTGGTTTGAAGCAGAGTTGCTGAGGACTCTGTGTGTGTGTAGGAATAGCAGATTAGAAAATGAGAGGTTGGTAGGCTCAAAGAGCTTCCTGAAAGTGTGGGAGTGCAGGCCAGAGAAAGGAAGAGAAATCTTTTTGAAGCTGTATCAGTGCTTTACACGGACAAGAATAGCAGGCAGAGCATATTGACAGAATGGTCTGAGGGTAAGTGGTGCTACATAGCAAAGTCTTACTGCTGTAAAAATCACTGCTGTCCACTAGTGAAACAAATTTTTCCAGTGTGAGTGCAGTTTTACTGGTATGGTCGGGTCACAGCACGCATTCTGCTCACGCAGCTGTGTTAATGTTAGTCAGACCTGGTGAACGGTGATGAGTCTGCACGTGTCTGTAGTGTATGTGCAACTCTTATAAAAATTATGGAGGAGGTGTGAGGAACAGCTCAGATCATGTCTTGTGACATGCTCTGCCCCTGGGAGGAGATGGCTGGGTGTTCTGTTCCAGGTCTGTAACGTGTGTGGTTCATTACAGGTGCAGTGGTGCTTGTGTCCTTCCTCCAGTTTGTAGAATGTCCTTCCTGAAAACAATTCAACTCTTTACCTGAAAGAGTGTAGTGAGTGGTAACCAGGCCTTGGGTCTGTGGCAGAGTGAGGAAATGTTTTATTTCATATTTTAGCTGCTGTTTCCAAAGGCTTTACAAAGCAAATCAGTGTAATTTCCTGTTTTTCTAATAGGAGAACTGAGGCAGAGAGGAGCAGGGGTAAGAAGGAAGCAGCTCATGTTGCACCTACAATCCTAGAATGGAAACAGCAGCCTGTTTTGCTTTAGCCTGGTGCTTTGGGCACCTGTTCAACAAGACATATAAGCATATGCTTGATGATACACATGGCAATAGCACCCTTACTGTTTCCTCTTTTCAGAGCATTGTAAACAGTACTTCTCTCTGGACCCAGACTGCAGCGCTGTGCCCACTCATGCCAACCCACTGGAATCACCCAAGCTGCCAGCCAGGACACAGCTGGTGTCAACATCTGGCCTGTAGAACCTGTCTTATCATTAGGGATGCAGAAGGAGGAGCAAGGAGTCATCTGAACCGTGAGGAAGTGGTAGTAGTTAGGTTGCAGGAGATGGAAACAAGCTTGTTTGACAGGTGGCTCTTGGATGCAGTTGACTGGAGAAGAAACTCCTGAACCTCCAGCTGAGCTCAGAACAATCACACAGAGACAGCCCAGGGTCACCAAGCAAACACTTTCACACAGGGGTGTGATGACCCCTGTTAGTCATGCACTGAGCGTTTAGGCAGTGTAGTACCTCTGTTTAAAAACAAACACCAACCTAAAGCAGCACCAAACCCCAAACCAAATGAGCAATGACTGTTCCAATACATCTGCTTGTCTGTCTTCAAAGAGACTTTCAGTCTTTGCAATTATCCTGGCATAAAATGTCTCATGGTTGTGCCAACAGGCGGATTTGTGTCAGCCCTGGAAGCTGCTTTAATGAACCCCAAGGTCTGACAGGCAACCTCGCTCTTTGAAGAGCAGCAATTTGTCGATTGCAAGAAAATGACCTTTTTCAGGATCTCAACTCAGGAGCTGTTTGCAGGGTTGTGGGATTACAGTGCCTAGAAAGCATTACAACTCCATTTGCTGCTGTGTTCTCTCCATATATCACATGAGACACCATTCATTTTTCTCCTCTGAAGACCAACCTCAGTTCACTATATCCCTCTGGTCATATAGATCATCTGTGGCCTTTGCCACCGATTTTGGAAGGATATGATTCAGAACTTTCATCTGGGTTGGATTTTTTCAGTGAGATTGTTTATGAGAGAACAAATTTCAGGATCATATCCCAGGATTTTATATACTTTTGTTTCTTTCCATCTATAGATCCAGGATTTTTGTGAGTGTTGCAATCTTAGCATCAGGACTTAATCTACTCTGATTAGAACCAATGGGAGTTTCCATTACTAATTGCCACTGACGTAAATTCCAGCTCATAAATTAGGGATCAAAATGTGTTGTTATTATTCTATGCTACATTAAGTGCAATATAGATTTTATATGTATATATCATAATTTTATGTGCAATATATGTTGTTGCTTGCTACATTTACTTTTAAGTAATGTTACTTTCTAAAGTTAGAGACTACTGTAGGCTGTCTGAAGAGTTAGTCTGAAGTAGATTTTTTTTGTCCAATCCTGGAGACAGCTGGAATTTTTTATGGGTGACTCCTTTAGCTCTCTACAGGCTTCTTGCCTGTGCCTCAGTAATCCCTGCATTTAAGAAAAAAATCAAATTTATAAAATACTCCTCTGTTGTCTTGTACAGCATTCAGCAATCCACAGACATCTTGTTCCACAGACCATAGGCACAAGCCAGTAGCAACAACAGACTGATATTGTCTTGGATGTTTGGAACATGCAGATAATATTGTTTTCACAGAGAAGCAAATTCTGTAAAGGATTGAAGGGGGTGAATTGATGTCTAAAGATGGGTAAAAGGGGCAGCTGTATGGAATGAGAACAAAAATTGGTCACTGCCATAAAGGTGCTACCAAATTAGTAGGCTTTGGGTTAATGTCTAATCCCTTAGCCAGAAGGGTTAAGATTTACTTAAATAACATCTGCCTAATGATTTTTTAAATGGCTAAATGATTTAATAGAAGGTTGAATTAAATTTATTAAATGGTTAGTAGAAAGCTAGAGCCACAGCACAAGGAATATTTTCTCATTTTTCTCTTTTGTTGTGGGAGATGCACAGGGCAGACAGAACTGGTGGTTCAGAAAGGGATTGCTCATCTCTGCAACATCTCAGAAGGTAGAGTAATAGAGCCCAGCTAAAGAAAGGAAGGAAGATACCTCTCCCCCTTAGAAACCTACAATTTGTGATGCAAATCAAAGGGAGGCAATCTACCAATTTTGAAACTTACTCTTAGCTCATCCAGGTAATTGTCATACATGAGATTTGCATCAAATTTTTTGTTAAACTTTCATGACCAGATTACCAGAATTGTACAAAACTTCTGTGATCTAAGGTTCTGTGATTTAGGCCTGGGTTCTGTAAATGTCTACTGAGATTTTCTTGGACCTGCACTTAATTTTGGCCAAATATAGGTTGAGCATCTTTATGAGTTGAGGATGAAATAATTGAAAACTTAAGTGTTTAGAGTGATGATTATGGCTAAAAGACTAGAACAACAGCTCTTGATCTGAACATTCCCAAATTTGGAAGTCTGAAATTCACATCTGGTTAGAATTTTTAGATGGAAAGATTTTATCCTTAAAAAAAAAATAATAGATCACTGATGTTGAAACTTAAGCAATTACAGAATAAATCCTTCAGGAAATACAAAACATGGTATGGAGGTTTGGTTTTTTTTTTTTTTTTTTTTATTTTTTTTTTTTAGAATTTGTTTGCGCTGTTTTTCCCGTTTTTTTTTTTTTTAAGGAATTGATTGCCATGCTTCTCACCTTGCTTTTCTCAACTCGCACTGTTAATTGATATTGCTCGAGTTAAAAAAGAGGATGGTAGCTTACAGCAAGGCACAGCTCATGGTTGAACAAGCTGTGGGGCTTTTGGGCTGCCTGTCAGTGGGGAAGCCGAGGGTTAATGGTTTTCTGTCAGCTCTTGGTGCAGAGCTGTGGCGTTCACACTCCCGAGCAGTTGTACAAACGCTGGCACTGCTGGGTTTGGGGATGACTCGTGTCTGAGCGCCTGCCGGCTTGCGGCTCCGCTTTATATCATTTGGGGGGGTTTTTTTAGAATCCTTTTTAAAAATACACAGGAATTAAGCAATTTCCTTTACATGGTGCCTCAGCCAAAGCCCACTGAAGTCACTGGGAAGACTCCCACTGTTTTTTAGCTGGCTTTCAGATCCATCTTGTGTTCCTTACGGCCTAGGCTTGTGGGGGTCTGTAACCATCTTAGTTCTTCTAGAAGGGCTGTCCTGCTGTACTTCAGTTACCATGGAATAGATTGCCCACATGATTAGCAACATAATTATTCTGGATCAAAAATACTTCAATTCCAGAATTGTCTCCGTGTGGGGGGAGCTACTCTGGAGTAAAAATCAGGCAGTGGCTTCATCTGCAGTAGCTTTGTCCTTGCTTGCGTTCTGTAGGCAAGGTGTTTTAAACAGAGGTGAAAGGCAGTAAGGTGAATCCCTTTTTACATCAGCACAGCCTGACTTCTGTGAATCTTTCCCGAATTATAGTTATTCTGATTTATAAAATGGAACTGAAACATCCATCCTCCCCAGACCCAGGTGTGCTGAAGTCCTTGCAGTGGGCTCTGGCCACACTCCTGAGCCCACGTTCAGGTCTGTGTAGGTGCAGTTCTGTGCCTGTGACTTCAGTGGGACACTCTGTATGTGCAGATCTAATGTCAGGATTGTGGCCCCACAGGAGTAAGGGAGCACAAGTGTTGCCCTTTGTTTAGGGATCAAACCTATCCACTTTCACATTCTAATGGGAGCCCTATATGGAGATGCTGGAGTAATCTGGAGGAAAAGGCATGTGTCATTGCCTTTTCCCACTACTGCAGATGAATCAAAACACTCAGTAAATGAACTCTTTTTATAAAGTGTGTATAGATCCTGTGAGTGGACTTGGTGTAGACTTTAAGGCTGAGATTTTAGTTTGTATTTTTTTATGTATCTAACAAGACCTGCAGGTCTAAGCATTTTAAGATCATTTTTCAAACTGCCATATTACTCTTGTCTTTTTATTTGTTCCTTTAAAATCCTAACTTTTCTATTAATGTGAGTACACAGATACAATATTAATTCCAGACATTTCACAAGACAGTTTTTAAACATTCACCCACATCATGATGTGTTAACTTTAAAGCATGTACTTCAGAAATAAAGCAGTTAAGGGGAAGAAAAAAAAAAAAGTTAAAATGAGACTTATTCAGTCCCTTTCTTTGCAATACATAAATTCATGTACAAATACGGAAATAGCAGGATGAGTTAGTATTTCCCTGCCATTTTTTTATAACCACGTGTTGTTACCTCTCTGTAGCATGTTTGTTACATAGAAATAGAACATAGCATTTTCCATGACAAATGTCAAAAATTATATATTTTTAATATCTCTTTCCTTCATAATGGAAAAAGGAATTTTTATATCCAATTTCAGGAGAAACACTTTTGTTTCCATAAATGTAAGGACATATTTTCTTACCCACAAACAGAAAATCTGCCACTTCTCTGTATTACTTCCTATCCTGTCTTCAGATCTCTGCTATTAGGCCGTCCTAAAAGATCATATCAGTTACAGCAGATAAAGAAGCTTATCACTACTGGGCTTGGAGAAATATGGTTGAAAACCTGGTCAGATATGATTTTCTGCCTGCAGTTAATCCAAACTGGAAAGGTGCTGCCTCAAGTATGTATCACCATATTATTTGTTCCTTCCACCTCCACCCCACCTGCCTACAAAAGGCTTATTTGTTCAGCTTTGCCTATGTAGTTGCTTCCTAATCCAGTTCAATCAAAATTATCAGTTATTATCAGTTAGGATTTTTTTTCCCTTAATATATTCTGGATTGCTGATTTATTTCAAGTTAGAATGTTGTCATTTTCTTTAAATGGTGAAACTGGAAAGTTGAGGTTTCCATCTCAGTGAGATTTGGCTCTGAGTGACCTTGGGGTCTGTTGTGGTTTCCTGAGCCAGATTCTCCCTGTATCTGAAGCCTACTTAGTAGCATCTACACATTGAGGTAAAAATGTTGATAAAAATGTTCATTAGAAAGCAAAGAAGTTAGGACTGCAAACAAATTCTGTTTAAAAATAGCAGAGAATGTATTTTTCCATTATAGGGAAAAAATGGAAAGCAGATGGTAGGAATTTTTGACAGTGGGACTTAATTTATTTGTTGGTAGAAAAGGGCTTGTTTTGGAGGGTCCCTTGTTCTGTAAGTGGGGACAAAGAGACTCATCCCCTTCAAAGCCTAAATTGTGCTGTGAACTTACACACCCCTGGCATGTGGCTTGGGCTGGGTGCTGTGGGGCTGAGGGGCCATTCCCATCTGCCTACAGACTGGGTTCCAGGTTCAGGTAATTGAAATTACCCCCTAGCAGCTTTAATCATCAGGAAGTTCATTGCCAAGGTGCATTTTGTGATCCCAGCTCAGTTGGGCAGAGTCACCGTGTGGCTCCTTTCACACGATGGCTCCTCTGCTGCTCCAGCACATTGTCTGTGTGTTAATGTTCATTACCCTCTATCAGGCACTTGCAACATCTGCTCAGCTCAGTGTTCAGCCCCTCTCTGCCTGGCATGGAAGTGACTCTGCTTCCTGAAAGGACAGGGGAAGGGAGGGAGGAAAAGAGCTAATGGGCTGGTGCAGAGCATCTTTTCTTCCAGGCCCTCTCTTTTGTACTAAATTTAGCTGCTGTGGCCATGAGCAGGCTTGTGCTCGGCAGCAGCACAGTGTAGTCCCTAAACCAGCTCTGTTTCCTGCTGATTTCATATTTTGCTAGGAAGGATGTGGTGCAGGACGTGAGGCAGGATTAAGCAAGGAGCATGGGTGTTAGTGGAATGACCCTAGGGAGAGACAGGCTGGTTCTCTCTCAGCTCTGTCCAAAGGGAGGTAGCTGGGACCTGTCATGTAGCAACAGGCTTTTCCTTCAGTGCTGGAATCATCCTCTTGTGCCATGGTTTAGTTGCCTCCCAAATTGCCTGATGCTGAACATTTATTAAGGACTCCATGATCAAATGTTTGCGGTTTGACAGAAGCAGCTGACACTGGTTTAAAAGGAAATATGTTGTAATATTACCTCCAGAGAGCCATGGAGGAGAAACTTTGGACAGGATTTATACTTGATAAAATTCTGTTTTGACGTAGTTGAGAGAGGCAGGAAATTTCTCCTGTGACTTTTCATTATAATGTCATCATGAGAGCAGCATCTTTCACTTCCTGAGAATCTGTCTGTCCCTGCTGCTAATTCCCCACCTGAAATCTTAACTTAGCATGGGTGACATGAGACACACTTCAGCAGCCATGAGGAGAAGTGTGAACAGCCATTCCTGTGGTAAGGATATTAAGAAGAGTCCAAGTTGTCTGAAAACCTGTTTTTTGCATGAAACTTGGAGAAAATTAGGTCAAAGTTCAGGTAGACTTTGGGGATTTACAGTGGTGAAGGAAATGTTGCCTCAGTGCAATTAAAATTTAACTGAAGAAATAACTTCTGTTTTGTTTGGTTGGGTTTTTTTTCCTGTAAGATTTCCCCTCTTGGCTTCAAAGGTCTTTGAATAAAGAATTATATTGCTGTAGTCTGGCTGAACAAAAGCAATGAAACAGCATGTGACATCTACAGTTTGTACAATGATTCTTAATGTGCTCATATATCATATGAAATAATCAGGTATGGATTATTATTATTTTTTTTTATGTAGATCTGAAGTTTTCTGAAGACAGAGTTGGCAGTTTGGCCAAAGGTTTTATAAATGCATCAGAGAATCATAACCTCCAGGGCAGAGAGGATCCCTGTGGCCTTTCCCAGTCTGCCCTCAAGGCTCAGTCAGGTCTTGCTCCTCAGCCATCAAAGCTTATTTAGGCTTTTGCTGTCTATACTGGGATGGCTCAATGGTAGTTAGCATGGGCAACTACTGATTATGTTTAGAAATTAATCCTGTCTT
Organism: Hylia prasina; assembly: GCA_013397195.1. NCBI lineage: Eukaryota > Metazoa > Chordata > Aves > Passeriformes > Sylviidae > Hylia > Hylia prasina. The sequence continues at coordinate 281,049 of VYXD01004345.1, read as the reverse complement.
TCTGGATGCTGAGGATTTACTCTTGGCCTAGATTTAGTGTCTGTGTGTTCAAGGGAGCAAAGCTTTTTTTTGTTTGTTCTTCCCTTGTTCTCTGAAACAAATGTCCGAAATTTATAGGTTAAAAAAAATACAAAGAAAAAGATGGTTGTGTGGATAATAATGTTCTTTAATGATACAATTTGCCCTGTAAATCTGTGTCAGGGAACAAAGCACTTGCACATGGGATTACCCTCATTGCTCTATAAATTGGCTGACAGAAGTTGAATAATTTGTGGATATGGGGAACATAGATATGTCAGCTGTGTACATAATATATGGAAACACAGATTGTATTGCTTGTGCTAGATTTTTTGGAGTAGAGAAGTGTGGTGGGCGTTTTTTTTGGTTGCTTTTGAATAGTGGTCTAAGTTGCATGCCTTAAATAGCATCATTTAGTAGGAAAAAACCAAATACCTTGAGAGACTGATCACTGAAGATTTGTCCTCACTGCTCTGTCAATATACCTGGTAACTCCAGTTTCCCCACTACTCCCTGTCCTGTTTTCATACCCATCCTTACCTCCACTAGAGTGCTGCTTTCTTCTTGAGCCCAAGTGGTTGAAACTCCTTGTTGCCAAAGTTCCAGTGAAGAAAATAAGAGTGTAAGCCATCCCAGTTCCATTAACTCAGCAGCTGTGTGTAGCTAATCAAATGCCTTTGCTCAACCTGAGGGTCACTTTTGCCTAAGTTTGACCCCCAGTGGCTTCAGGTGGCTCCTGGACTTTGCTCTGGGGCAGGTAAAGAGCACTCACGTGTTCCCTTTTGCCTAAAATGCTTTGGGATTGTGACTCCTGGTGACAGGGCAGTAAGGACAGGAGTTAAACCCCTGCAGTTGTTCATTAAACCCAGGGCTTTGGCTAGATGGGAATTGAGGTGGTCCAGTGTAAATTCAAAGGAAACGATTACAACTGACTCCCATTTACTAACGCAGGTGTAATATTTACTAGCCAACACTGACTTCAGGATGACCTTTTTGGGTTGTTGCCTGGGCTGATGCACCACTTCTGAGATCAATGCCATGCTGTAGGTTTGGTGCACTGCATGTTCTCATGAGTATTGAGATAAATTAGTTCAAATTAATACAGGACAAAGGAGCTTCTAGATCACCCCTTGCATAGCAATGAGTTGAGTAACAAGATTAGTGTTGAGTTGCATCTCTATAAAGAATGGAGGTGGCTTTATCTAAGTAATGTTTCAGATGCAGCTGGTGTTGACTGACCAAAAGAAATGTTCCAATTTTGGTTTAATCAAAAGGACTAATGCTGCTAGGGTATGAGGGTGGAAGAAAACGTTTTTCTTTTAGAAAAAACCTCTGCCTCCATTGTATTAATAGCACCTGTTTTCTGAATAGTGAAAACTCCATCTCTCCCTCTCATCTCTAGGACTGTTCTCTAGGGCTTGCTGAAGTATTTGGATTTGCATTTTTTCTGAAGTTTGCATAGCTAGTGCCCTTAGAATTTGTATTTCCATGGTGGGGGTGGAAGAAGCCCCACCACTTTCAACAAAATAAAGATTGTGCTTCTTCTGACATTCACAGCTCTTGAAGGTAAGAGTCTTGGCTGCTTCTACAGACAAGGGGACTTGTGGTGTTTCCTCTCACTTGGTGTTGTGTTTCCTTTCCATCCTCAACAATTAGATCTGATTCTTTTTCATATTCTCTGCTATATCTGTGAGATAGCAGTGTTCCCCATTTTTCTTTTCTCCCATGCACTAGAGAATTTGTGCCCCTAAATTTTCACCTGTCTCTTAGTAACAGGATTGCTCATTCTGTCTCCAAACTAGGAGCCCTATGTACATCTGATAGTAATTTCTGATGTGGTATATGCATCTCCCAACAGGACTGATATTTTGTTGTTTTTCTTTTTTTTCCCCATCTATTCTGTAATTAGAGGCTTAGCTATACCCAGGTCTATTATCATGCTGCAAGGTGTCACGGGCTATGTCACCAGCCAGGTATTGCAAGTAATAGGAGCAGGTAGTTCTGCTCCCTGAAGATACCAGTATCTCTGTTTTCCATGTTTGCAATTGTCAGTGTTCAGCAAAACCTCTACTTCTTGCCAGTAGGAATGCACGTGCTTGTTCACAGGATTTTTTTTTTGAGCTTAGTTCATGCAACATCAAATATTAACATCTTGCATTTGTTTTCACATACTTGCAGATTGAGATGAGTTTCAGCATGGGTTTCTGATTAATATTATAATTTTTGGCATTAGGATTAAGTTGAAATGGAGATATGTAGTAATATGCACCTGTAGCATAAGTGTAGGTGCATACATGCATGCATGTGTCGAAAGGCAGCAGAGCTTTGCTTGAGAGTCTCTCCACTCTTTCACCTACATCACTGAAGCCAATAAAAAGTTTTAGGTTTCCATCCAATCCAGGCTTACTCTGCTTCTGAATGTATTGGTAGCTTTAATATTTCAACTCTGGGGGCTTGATCATTGTACTACTATTCCAGTCTGGATGGGGATCGGAAGAGGAGAAGCTAAATAAATTTAAAAGTGCATTTTATTTTTTGTTGCTGCTCATGAAGTTACATAATTTTAGCACTGGATTGAAGGCAGGAGGCAATAGAGTGGTCTGTAGTTGGCTGTGACAACTGCAGTTTGTTGCGTGGATATCATCCCGTCACGCACCGAGTGTCTAATTCTGATTGGATTCTCCTGGTGTGAAGAATCACACTTGCCATCAGTGGGATGTCCATCTGTCTGAGCCTGAAAGCAGCTCAGGGATGCAGGCTGTAGAGGAGGAGTCTGTGGGATGGCTCCACTGTGCCTATGAAGTCTGATGCACATGAGTTATAAAGCATCCAGTCTGTTTTGAGGGATCCTTTCTTGCAATGCTGTGTGGTTATGAATGCAGATATTACAGTTAAATTCTCCCATGGTGGCCACTGAGGGAGCTGGACACTCAGGCAGTTTACAGACATTTGGGGTGGTGTTTCCGTGGGGCTTGCTAGGGTTAGGAAGGCTGGCTATTCTCAATTAAGGTGATTTTAAGGACTCTCAGCAGCTTTCTGGTGTAACTAGAATCTGGTGAATGGTTTTTCTTTGGTTGCGGATGTGTAAGAAGTGGTGCCCATTCACTTGCTGTGCAGTGAGATTGTAAATCCCTCATAAATTGTTTGTAAATCACTTTGGGATCTTTCTGGCTGACAGGCAGATCCTGTGTAAGCACATCACCTAACCCTGCAAAGCCCAAGCCTTAGGGAGCTAAACCGGCTGCCAAAGCAGCAGGTGTGTCAGCTCAAAGTTACCCGTGAGGAGCAGCTGTAGGCTTGAACTTTGCCCGTTTATTTGCTCAAGGTTTTATCTCATCCTTTATTATACAGCCCAGTGAAAATGAGTATTTGCCGTGTCAGTTAAAGCGGGGTTGTGGAGTGGCAGCTCCGTGTGTGCTCGGTGGCCTCGCGGGTGAGAGAGCGGAGCCATCGCCAGGCTTCCTGTGCCATCACAGGAGATGGGGACACCTGAGCAAACAGTGGGGCACCCTGGGCTCTGGGGTAGGGTGACTGGTTTGGTACACTCCACTGATTCCTTTTTTATTTTTTAATTTTTTAAATTTTTTTAATGTCTATAGCTTTGTTGTTGTTGTTGTTCTGGGGGGTAAATTTTGACATTAGAGCAAGGTAAGACCACTCCGAACAGAAAGCTAAACTCGCATTTCACTTTTAGTTTTGCTACAGGATTGTGCAAGTGGACAGCAAAATTAAAATCAAAACAGAAATTTCTTCTGAATCAAAGGCCAAGTGGAAGGTGTAGCAGCGCATTATGCTGCTGTGCTCAAGATTGTTATTCTGAAAAAAACCAAAACAAACCAACAAGCCTCAACATTAAAAAAAACCCTATGTAGCAATTGAAAAGGCTATTTTTGGTGTAACGTTTTGATTTCAGCCAGAGTGTATGTATTGAGGAAAATGTTTACTAACATTTGTTACCACTTCTGGTCTTCAGACCCCTGGCAGCCGACTTAGAGCCAGGCAATGATGGATAATTTTCTGCCTAGTGCCTTACAGGAGGGTAAAGTGGCATCAGTTTCTGGGATTCAGAACTGTTTGCTGTTGGAGTTCAGGCATCCATATCCCAGCACTAGTTGGGAATTAGACGTGTAATGTAGAAGTGACAGGACGAAATATGCAGGAAACCAACTGGTTGCTCAGAAGACCTGATCTCTGCCTCAGCTTACCTTGACCAGTTCATTTGACTACTCTGTTCCTCAGTTTCCCATCTTTCTGCCGTGTAACTTACCTCTTTAGCTGTTAAACAATTTTAAGTGGAACTGCCTTCCACTACTCAAAACAGCAGTTCTACTTCAACACAGTCTTAATAATAAATGTAAACAACTATGGTCTTTGGATAGTCAAAATAAATTTAGGAGAATTCTGGTTAATTTTTGATTTTTCAACTGTGTTACTAGGGGTTGATCTTTGGACCTATATAACCAGACTTTTTCCTTAGTTGCTTTCTGTTATTCTGCCTTTTGAAGGACTTTGTGGAAAAGAAAGCAGTATAAAAATCACGCAACCGGTTTGGCAGGTCCCGTATAAACAGGAGAAACGCCAGGAAAAGTCTTAGGTCTTTGTTGCCAGTTTAAAAAAAAGGGGGTTAATTTTCTCCTAATGAAAATTTCAGCCATTGCTGTGTGTGAGGTGGACTGTGGGGATGGGCATGTGGTGGAAGGGGCTTGGGGTGCTTGCTGGAAGGAGTATTCCCTCAAATGCTGGGAAACACTGTCTCAGTCACCTTTTGGGCTGTAGGAACAGAAGAAGCATTTTATCATGCTTCTTGTAAGCAGGTTTGTTTTTTTTTCCTTCCCTCATCTCCTCTGACAGTCTCACAGCTCAGCTCTGGTGTTAAACACACCCTTGCTTGATTAACTGCGGGTGATTGATGTCCCCCTGTTTTGCTTTGCTTGTACCAAGAGAGAGCTGTGCTGGTATTTAAGATTGTGAGTTGGGATGGGTGAGGAAACCTGTCTTCCCAAATGGATCTGTGCCGTTGCATAACCGTGGGAAGGGTTGGAGTGCCTCTGTCCTGGTTCTTGTGGCAAAGGAGGGATGTGTTTCTGGAACGGGTTTGAAGCTCTCTCCTGATTTAGGCCATCTCTGCTGCCACTTGTGAGCTGAGATTTCAGTCAATGCTTTGACAGGTCTCTCCAGGAGGAGCGTTAGAAATCAGAAGTTCCCATGAGGGGGATGTTTAAAATCAGTGCTAAAATGCAAAATGAAATGATGCATTCTGAGAGCTTCTGCAAGTTGTCCATGTCATTTTACTTCTCTTGTAGTTCATCCTTCTCTTTCTGGAGCAGCAGCATAACCCCAGAAACACAGCCGTGTGGGTAGAGGGTTGAAATGGGATTTAGGTAAATTGCTGCTTCTTCCTGCAGCTCTGTTCCTAACTGTAAACTAGGATTCAAACAGGCCTTTCCTCTGGTGCTTCATTATCTTGACTATTTTGGCTTTGAGCTCATCAGGGCTGTCCTCTGCTCACTCTTTCTGGAACACTTTGGGCAATGGCGTGGTTTTTGTTTGCTTCTGAGTGCTGTCACTGTATAAATGTCGAGTCCTAACAGTGGGGTTCACAGCCAAACAGAGTTCTTAGGAGAACATATGATTTTCTAAGGTGTCAAAGTAGGTTTTTTCCTCAGCCTCTGTACCCTGAATGGGTACCTAATCTGCTTATGTTTTGGTCCCTCCACTTGTAAAGGTGAGTGTAATAACACTTCCCTTCATTGCAAGAAAGCGCTAAAGGTGGTATATGACTTATTTAAATAGTGTAGTAATAAGGACCATGAAGAAGCATTCAGATTGAGTTGAAATGGGCTTAAGACTAGCACTTTACTCTCATTTTTAAATATGTCTGAAGTTTATTCTATTTCAGCTGGCTCAGTTCCCAAGCTTCTCACCTCTGTAGTGAGGCAATATTTGCAGGTCAGAGGCAGTCTTATGGTAAGGGTGGAGTGGCTCTCACTGTAGTGTCCATTCAGATGTGAACCAGCAATGCTTAGTTGTGAAAACAAGCCAAAGATAACCAGAGTGAAACTTCAGCACTTCTGTTCTGCCAGGAACAACATCACAACCAACGCTTCAGGATTATGACCGAAAACAAAATAATAATTTGAGGAAGAACAAAAAGCGATGCAGAGGTTGAAAGGAACAATTAAAACAATTGGGGAACTTAACGAACAGGAAAAGCTATGGCAGAAGGAAAGCAGCTAAACTGAGATTTGTCACTGGGCTTGACACACCTGTGGGCCTCAGCATTTATCCCATTGTCCTGTTGGCACAACCAAGGCGGTGAGGGCTGTGGTAGTGCCACAAGTTGTTTTGGAGAGTCACAGCAGGTCTGGGAACAAACTTGTGTTCTCACCATTTCTCTTCAAATCTCGTCTGTGGAGCTTTTTATCCTGTGCTTTGCTGTCTGGCATCTGCTGCCCAGCCCTGTACAGCACCTCTAAACAGGAGGTGATCCACTCCTAATGCCTCTTCTGAGTGCTGGGAGTGCCCCTGGAATTTCCAGAGTGAAGGAATAAGGTCTGTGTGGGGTGTACCCTGTCACATGGACAGGTCATACCTGGAAGGCATCTCTTGTTTTCAGAGCAGTTGGGAAAGGATTGCTAATAGCTCTCCTTACGCAACAGAATATTCACCCGCTTAGTTCATTACTTATTAGCTCCAGGCAGGGACGTGGCAGATTTGTTAATAGCAATGGTCAAATCATTAGAGTGTGCAGCATTAATGGAGGAGAAAGCATTTAATAAAGATCCATCACTTGACCCTGTCATTGTCCATGGAATACAGACCATATTGTTGAATTCAGGCTCTGCTCTTTTCCTGTCATCTGCCACTTCTTAAAAGTATGTCTTGCTCAGGAGCTTCAGCTTCTGTTCAAACACATATGAAAGCACATCTATTCTTCTTTTGGATCAGATATATAGTACCATGACCAGCTGTTTCTGGACAAATATGTTTAAAAACTCCTCTTAAAGCTCTGCCAATCCTGATGGTCCTGTGCTGGAAGGACCATGTTTACAGGAAATAAAGGATTTTACTGTGCCTCAAGCTATCCCCCAGGTGGTTTGTTTTCTTTTTCTAAGTAGTATTTCGGTGTCTGATGATCAGTAAAAAGTTCAGTTTCTTCTGCTTTGCATTCTCATACCATTAGACTGCTGACTGGAGAGACCTTCCAAAAGCTGCCAAATAGCTTGTTTAAAAAAAAATTTAAAAATCCAATTTTTGTACATGGGGACCCGCTGCAGATTTTGTTTCTTTTTACGTAACTCGGCTTCTTTCAGGGGTCTCCCAATGCATCTTTGTTTTAATCACAGCTTCTTACTAGCTTATCATTCTGCAATATGTCTTCCAGATTACCTTCTCTTCCCTCTGTTTTTATTTCCTTTTGGATGCTGGGCTGTCCATCTTCTGTCCATCTCAGTAGTTCCTTTATTCCTTCCTTACAAGCTAGATGATTTGACTCTTGGAAAACTTGCCTGTCTTGCATACATAGGGGGGGTGTGTGTATGATGCAGAATGAAGAGCCTGCGAATGTGCAGGATGCAATATTCTAAGTGAAATCCTACCAGCTGTTTTATATATACTCTCCTTTGTCAGCTAGAGTTTCCTTTTCTAGTCACACTGATCTTAATGTTGTTCACATTGAAGTAAATAGCTGGAGTAGGTGAAAAAATAGGGGGAGAGGAAGATAGTAATTTGATATTTCTTCCATATCCAGTTTCTGTACAGTAGTCAAGGTCAGTGCAAGTATGGTCCTTTCTAGGAATCCCTTTGCATTTAATGTGTTGGGAGTTGAATAATCTGAATTTTTGTGATGTTTTATAGTGGCAAACATCCATGATGTCTTGTTTCTGGACTAGCTTATTAAGACAGTCTTTGAGAATGGGTATTTTATTTGACTCTCTTCTCTCATTGCGGATTCTGTTTAGTTTTACTCAAGTAGATCTGCCCATTTTTTCACCAGCAGCCCTTATTATAGCTGTCCTATTCCCAGACTGGCCCAGATTCTCTCTGGAAAATTGTTTTTACCTACTTAGAAGTGTTTTGGAACAAGGGGACGTGGCACACTTCCCTGCCGTGCTGTGTGTGCTGGGTTACTGTGGCACTACTTGAATCTTCAGGAGCAACAAACAGTGAGGTGTAGCATTAGACCTTGGCATCTCTGGGCATTTGGCATGTCCTTTTTCATGGAAAGTCTGCCTGAAGTCTGAAGTGTGGAGAAATGCAGGGGTGCTGTGTATGCCAAAAATAAGGAGTTATAATACGTAAGGAGAGAAGTAAGCCTAAGTTGCTGGAGAAAAGAAGGATTGAGGCCCATATGTGGATTTTACTTCCACCAGTGTAAATCTGGACCAGAAACACTGCTTAAAAATAAATAAATAAATAAAACTCACTGAAGAATTTGGCAGGTACAGATGGGAGCAGGATCCAGGCTGTGCAATGGGACCAAGAAGGGTAATTTCTTATGTTTGTAAGTGGTATTTTTAAAATGTGTGTCAGGATGTTTCAGCTCCACAGGAATTCTGTTTCTATCAGTGACCAAGGGTTAAAAGAAGCTCTGACTTTTATGTGAATTACTCTCCCATGATTTTTCCACTACTTAACTGATGGGCGATTAGATACCCCAGGGCACTGGATGAGTTGACCTCGTCCGTGTGACAGTCCTGACCTGTGATTTGTGCTATGTAAATATTTGATATCTCTTTTGTGAAGGACCCTGCTCACAGTAACTGTAGCTTCAGTAGAAATGTTCAGAAAGCAATACACATCCATGGTAGGAGGATCAGAAATGATTGTCCTTGGATATGTGTTTGAAGGCATAGTAACATTGGGACTTGGACAGCTCAGTAATGCAACCAAGTAAAAACACTTGTGCCGTGCCAGCCCTGAGATGCAGAAGAGGAGCTTTCCCATAACACATGAGAGGGCAGTTCCCTGTACACCATGTTTCCCCATAGTCTTCTCATCTCAGTTTCATGGCCTCCAGGAATCTTGCCCTGAAATGAGCACGTGACTGCAGTAAGGGTGTTGAGGGTATTAATTCCCACGCACGCAGGCAGGGTTGTACAACCACCATATGTTACAGAGATGAGGCTCCCCAGCCCTGCCTGTTTTAGAAAAGAGAACACAAAAAGTGCAGCGAAATATCTCTGACATGCAGCTAAACCTGGAAAGCTCTTCCCTGTTGCCTTCCTTGCTTCTGTGCTGCTTACTCACTGGCCACAGTACTTCAAAGCCTCATGTGGGTTTTTTTTTTTCCTAGCTGTACAATTAACTGTCTCCCTTGAGCATTCTGTGGCACTTTGTGTGGAGTGAGTGTACCAAAAAATCATGGTAGAGATGCCAAAGGGACCCTGTGGGTCACAGTAGTGGCCCAGCTTTTTCCATGGCCTGCTTAAACAAAGGTCAGTAGCAAGTTCTTCAGAGGAGCATGGCAGTGACAACCCCAGGATGCAAATTTTGGAGTTGCATGTTGAAAAGGGCTGGGGGCAGATAGTTTCCTAATGTCAGGCAGTTGAATCTGTGGTTGTCTTCTGCCTTGAAGTAGGTCAGGGGGCCAAGTCCCAGCTTTACTTCCTCTTCTTGGAGCCATGCTGCAGAAGGGTGGGTGGATAGATAAGGCTTTACTCCTGTTTGGACTATGATGATTCCACGTCCAAATTCTGAACCAGAGTCTGCCTCTTGTGTATCTTCTGCTTCCTCACTGGGATATCTACAGATAAAATTCTTTATTATACATATAAATGACTGATCCTTTAGTGAACTGCACTGGGTTTTTTGCCTTAGTTTTGTCTTTTAGTTTTACCTGATACTATCTTCACATAGCCCGTTCTATTCTCTATTCCCCCATATTAGCAGCAAATAAATACTTTTTGAGCATGTGGTTCAGCTAGTTTTTTGCTTCTTTGATACTTGGCTAATTTGAAATATTTTGGAGTGCTTATACAATAATGCAGCTGTATCATGGCATTTCCAATGCCACCATTGACCTCCTCAAGCTGCCTTTTCATGGCACTTGAGTGCATTGGTGTTGCTGTCTGTACAATTTTAATTTAATTGGGACAGTGGCTGTAATCACTTTGGGAGAAGCATGAACTTCCCCAGTGTCTCCTTTCCCCTTCCCATTGCACCGCTGTGTTTGTTTTTTATTTGCTTGAGTAAGAATTGAGACATAAGAGGAGAGGCATCACCTGCCCCTGAGCAGGGAGGACAGGCTGGAGGGAGGAGACAGGGAGGAACTGAACTTCACAAAATTGCTAAGGTTACTGACAAAATTTCTTCTCTCTGCCCAGGAAATGAGATGTTAATCTTTTCCCAGTGCTGCTTTGCATAAGGTCCATTCCAGAGAGCTGTGTTTGTTTTAATTTCTGTAATTACTGATAGTGTGCTGATTATGCTGCTATAGATTTGACGTGAATTGCTATATTAATGGGATCAAAAATTAGGAGATGTCTGCCATGGAAATTAAGAAGACGACAGCAGCTGGGGGAAGGGAGGGAAGTGGAGAGTTGAATTCATACCCTGTTACTGCAGAGCTTTTGCTGGCTTTCTTTGGAGCCTGAGCCTTTGTCCCTGGCAGAAGTTGGAGTATGTAAACTATAACATTGACCAAAGTCCCCAGATGTGCTATGCAGTCCATTAGGGGCTCTGATTTCCTTCCTGCTCCCTATGTTAGACCATGTAACTCATCTCATAGTGGTCTTCTGGACTTTCATGTCCAGCTGTGGTAAAACAATGGTAAACGGTGTCTTCCTTCCCTTTCCTCTTCTCCTCACTTGCCTCCCTAAGGATTAACTTACTTGAATCTCCTGCTGTGCTGCTCTGTGGCTGGTGTGCTGTCATTGCCCTGCTGAGTGCCCAGATATTCAGGGCTTTCTGAATTTTTCCTGCAAACACATCATTTCCCCCCAGCCACCCTTGTCTCTAAGGTCCTTTTTGCCCCTCTGCTGTACTTGAGCCACCTACTCCTACGAGGATCCACAGCAGGAAAACCAGACCCTCACAGGTTCCTCCTGGTGCCTTGGCCTGTCCTTTCATTCCATGGCACAGGTACACCAGCATCCTGGGAGGGGAAATGTGTGTCAGCTTTCACACTCAGTTCCTTTCTCCCTATGTGGTATCATTATGTGCAGTATAGGAGAAAGTTTTTACACAGTGATTAGGGTCAGCTGCCTTTTCTGTCCAGCACAAGGTATTTGCAGACCACACTGGCTGTTTTGGTTTCCTGGAAACTGCTACATAGGTATTGCATTTCTTTGCTTTATCTATTAAAAAAGGTAGTTTTGCTATACCACCTATCCAGCTACTGAAATAGTCATGCCATTGGGACAACATAAAACTTGCTTAGCGGACTTTCTTACATATTTTATTTTAATTTCTACAAAAATATGTATGTTCTTTGTGCCTGCCATCTGAGTGAACTTAGTAAAGGGACAAAAAGACTATCAGATGGCAAGGTTGTTGCTTTGGAGTTTAGAAGGATGAAATTATATTAAAAGCCTGAAGCTATTTTTATTTGCAGCCTCCCTCATCCTCAACTGTTAGACTTCTTTTAAATTTATTTTTGATGCTTTGATTTTTTTATTAATATTTTTATTTTAGCAATATGAATTATCTGTATTCCTGACAGAGAGAATTCTGTTGAGGTAGATTTTGTCAGTAAAGGATGTACTCCAGTTCTTCAAACTGAAATCAGTATGTGCTTTAAAGGCTTTGGGAGTCTAGTCAGCTGTTAGTCATGGTCGGTATAGCTTTTGATTTAGACAGGATGGTTTTATTTATGGCATTCTCAGCAGCTGAATATTTAGTAAAGAGAAAGAACTTATAGATTCTTTTGATTTTTAGCCATTTGTTTCAGCCTGTCTCTGCTCAACTGGGCAGGTGAAAGCATGTCCTGCTCTCAGCAGACCTGGCTGGTTGTCCAGGTGGCACTCTTGGAGCACCAGCCAAGGGAGAGCCTTCCATAAAAATTGACTTCATGTAGCTCTTCAATTACTGCACGCAACATGAAATTTCATGGTGAAACTTTCTTCACTCAGTGTGAGCTGTAGAAACCGATCAAAAATGATGACAGCAAGCAATATGCTGTCTATTTTAGTCACCTCTTTGTGGCTACTGACAAAAAGCTGAGGAGTTGCCATTTTGAAATTTCTTAGCTGGTAATTGTTTGGGGCTGAGCATTTGGTCACTTGCAGGTTTAGATGTTTATAGAGTCCCCTGGCAGGTGGTGATTATGGAATGTGGTAGTACCAAGCTTTTTCTTAGCACTCATCACCAAAAATCTCACAGGACCACATCAAATGTGTATTGATTTAGTTTCTTTTACTGGTAGATTAAGCTGCAGCAAGGCTGTTTGCTCAAGAACACACAAGGTTCATGCAGGTTCTACCAGCACTACCTATCCTTCCTCCCAAGCTGTGGCTTGGACAAGCCTACCATTCTTGGCTTTAACACAAAGGGAAATATTAAACTTGAGTAAGTTAGGAAATGCTTTCAGAAAAATTCCTAGTAGCAGAATATCTGGTTGCATGACCTTAGAATGAGACACCAGCCATGTTTTTGTTTGGTGGATTCCACAGAGAAAAGCACTGGGCAGTTCTGGAGTTGTGGAGATTAATGCAATCCATTCTCAGTGTTGTGAGCACAGGTGCCTCCTGGAAACGTGACTCTAGAAAGCCTCAGAAAGCCTGGAGGAGCACATGTGACCTGGTGCATTGGCTGTGCAGGCTGGGCACTGCGTGTGGCTGAGCACAGAGCAGGGGCAGGCTGTAGAACTAGACTGGTGTTTGCAGTTCTGCTGGCAGCCACATTGCTACCCCATGCTGCAAAAAGGGATTAAGCTAATTTTTTTCCACAAGCCCAATGTCTTGACCTTCCTGTGCCATTACCATTCCACACCTTTTGGAAATCTTAACGGGACAGTTAAAGGGCCACTCTTTCAGCATGCAATTGTTAAATGTATTGCCCTTGAGAGGTGCATGCTGTCCTTTGAAAAGACAGCTTAACTGAAATTGCTGAGCTCATTTGAGCTGTGCTCTTGCTGTAACTCAGGTTGTCTGTGTGTCTAGTAAAAAGAAGACGACTTACCTAATGCCTGTAAATTGCTTTGATATTTAGGCTAAAGGTGATGACAGAAAAATGCAGGATTAGCAAGTGAGGGCATTTCAAAGGCACTAATAGGAACTGGATAGCTAACTCCCCTTAGTGCCTTGTAAAATGCCTTCTGCAAATAGTAATTCACACAGTACTGTGGACATCCAAGATGTGTGGGAAAAGTAACTGCAGTTCCATATCTTGTTTGGTTTTGGCTGTCCTGTCCTTATGAATACTAGGAAACAATGAATCAAATGCATTTGTTTAAAACAGTAAACCTCAATGAAACTGTCATGGTATAAATCAAGCTACGGTGTGCCTTTAGGAGACTGATCAGTAAAGGCAGCACATACTGGAAGCATAATGCATGCCTTGGTTTGATACAGTACCTCCTGTGTCTTGCTGGACAGGTTCTAGATTTAATTTCATTTTCCACCTGCTCTTGAGCAGTGAGGAGACCCTTTGAAGCCACTTTGTCTTTGCAGTGAGCATGAAATGTGACCTGAGCTTGGACTGCATCCTGCATTCTTCAGGAGGGAAGCAAAGGACTTCGTGTCTCCCACCTATCCTCTAGTGCCTGTTAGCAGAGGCAGGCATCTGTGTGGCTGTTTCAGAAGTGTTCCTCCTGTTATAAATATCTCCATGAACAAAGCGAGCAGCTGCAGTGTGGTTCGATTATCTGTGGATCACAGCAGGAAATGCTGGGAAGTGCCTGGTCTCCCTCCCCTCCAGGGGTGCTGTGCACCAGGGTGAGAGGTGCAGATGGTCAGGGAGAGCCACACCTCTGCAATGGGAAGCACAGAATCAGCCAGTCTGAGCTGGGGAAGTTGAGCATGGATAATGCCTTGTAGCTCCACAGGTGTGTTTTTCATGTGTCACAATGAACGTCCCTGTTTGGGAGCGGCGAAAAACTGAATTCATGCAAGCTAATGGGTTACTGTTGCCTGGACAGTGATGGGTAGAAAGTAACTGAGTTTGTGGGAGACAGGAACATAAGATTGAACAATTTCTTTTTAAAAAGTAGTGACCTGACAAGCCACAGGGGCCATACTTGCAGAAATAACAAAGTGATGGTGGAGTGAAACAGGCCTGTCTTCTCACTCTATCTAAACCTGTAATAGTTTGTTCTCCACATGCTGTCAGTCTTCTCTGCCATGTGGTGATAGGGTGTTGTGGTGGGTCTCCTGATGTTGAGGTTAAACTTCTGGTTCTGCCTGAGCTCCTGAGCAGCAAACAGCACCTTGCAAAAGAAAATGAACTGTGCTTGCTTTGAAGCACTGGCTGCAAGACTTTCTAGGTGTTCCCTTTAATTTTGGATGTCACCTAATCTGCCTGCAGAGTTTTTTGTAAACCTCCCCTTCCCTTTGGTGGCAAGGGTGCTTACAATTACATTCTGCAGGTGCCTGTATCAGCCTCAGTCTATTTTCCTGCCTCATGGCTGTGATAATGCTGTGGTTTGTCCTGGACGCAATTACCTTCTCTTGGTCCAGCACCAAATTTGTCCTTTCTGTTTGCTGGAGATCAAGGTCGGGGTGAGAAGCTGCACTCATACTGTCCTGCAAATGCTCAGAAGTTACAGTAACTCCTTCTGCTTCTGTATGTGCAGGGATGTAAATCCATACTGCATCATTACATGTCAGTAGCATGTAATGGTTCTGGAGAATTAACATGCATTACCTTCCAGGAGGCATATGATAATGGGGTTCTTTTTATGTTCCTGTAAAATTGTGGCTATGTTTATTTACAAAGGGTCTATTTTGTACTCTGATTGGAGTACATGATTGGAGGCTTAGAATATGGAAGAATTTTCCCATCAGATAACATGAAGTTTCAGTCTTAGATTTCTCATCAGGCATTTTCATAAGTAAAAACTGAACTGTGACAATGATGAAACTAATACAACATTCACAAGTTGCCCTTTACCTCTATTTGACTGTATTTGGGTTCAAGTTGAATTACTTCAAAGAAGATAATAGTAACTCATTTAGCAAAAACAAGAGTACTACATTACTTGATGGTAAATAGTCTTTAGTGATGTGTTTTTCTGCAGCAATGACAAAAGTTATTGATTAAGGTCTTTAAAATGGTAGGAAGGAGTATAGTGCTAAACACTGAGCTTGTTCAGATCATGACTGATCTGTTAGCATAAGATTAAGTGGTTTTGGCACTTCAGTGGTACTCAAGGGGTTGTGGTCAGATTTTCACTGACATAAAACCCTTGGCATCTCCCCACTTGCATGCCACTTCCCCTTTCCTCCCCTGGCAAATTTCTGAGAAGACCCTTGGAAACTTCATGGCTCTTTTGGAAATTAATCCTGCCACCCTGAAAGGTGCTTGGCCCCCCTGCAGCACTGGGCAGCGCCGGCCACCAGTGTTCTGTGTGTGCTCAGGGGCTCCCTGGGCAGCTGCTGCATCACTGGTGCTGCTCACATCACCAGGCACACACTTCCTTCCTTCCACCCACGTCCACCTCCTCTGCCATGGTTTCATACCTCTGTTCCAAAGTTCACGTTGTCCTCTCTCTTTCTCTCCCTCCCCCCCTACTTTCTTTTAACAGCAAGAAAGAATTTCGTACACACCTCCAGCAAGCCCGGTACCAAATTACGCTTCGTCACCACTACATGTCCCAGTGCCTCAAGCCATCAGGATGGAGGAAGACACCATCAGACTGCCAGCACACCTGCGTGAGTGTCAGCACGAGGCTGCTTAAGTCCTTGGACTGAGGAGGGGGTGGGGCAGGGTGGGGAGTTATTTCTGGTTTTATGGAAGAGAGCAGGGAAGTCCCTGGCTTTATACTTTTTTTTTAATAAGCTCTAGTTGGTTTGGTTATCCTGGCTGTTGTTTTTAAGTGATGAAGATTATTCTTAAATACAGTACACTGACTCTCCCCTCCCATCTCCTGTGCCCCTTGTCAAGCATTTGGCCTGTTTCTCCTGACAGGCACAAATATGGAGCGTTTGTTTTGACGGGAAGTGCTGGGTTTCCTTCCACTTTATTGGAATTGCTCAGTTGCATTCTGCTACACAAGGTCAGAGTTTCACCAGCTGTGGCCAGTGGAATGCATTTGTGCTGTGGCTGTTTCCAGGTTCTGAGGGGTCTCAAATAATTGTGATGCCCAGGCTCTCCAGTGTAGAGCATGAGTGCTGCCAGAAAAAAAAAGGAAAAGAGGAGGAGTGAGTTTAGCTGAGCACAGAAGGATGCTGCAAAGGAGGAAGGACATATCACTGACACTGGAACAGAAACTGGAGCTGAGGGCAAGGTGAGAGCCAGGTACTTCCTTGCTGAGATGATTTAGTGTTTGACAAATAGGAAGGGCCAAGGACTGTTGGCCAGTGAGAGGTGAATTAGGATGGGGACAAGAAGAGTAGAATTTTCCTTTTTGGAGGGGAAGCAGTTCTGATGGAAATAAAGATGCTTTAAGTAAACTTTTGTTAGGTGTTATTACATTCCTGGGGTACTTAAAGAACAATGAACAAGATAGCCAGGAGCAAACAAAACTTCGTGCTTTGCCCTCTGACAAATGCGTTTGGGATTTTGCAGGGGCAAGAGGGGGAAGTCCATGTTTATCACAAGCCACTGTCATTCCTGTCTTCAGCTGTCTTCCACACACCCTGCTTTTCTGGATGCAAACTGTGTTTAAAGCATTTCTGTAGTCCGGTGCTCACTCCCTTCTGGCCACTGAGTTACTCTGCCCCACGGTCCCTCACTCCCATGCTGTGTCTCATGTCCTGCGTGGCCCAGTTTTCTGTGCTGCCTGGTGGGAGTGGGAGCTGGTGCTGTAGTGTTTCTGACCATGTCTGGTCCCTGCCTGAGCATCCATGAGCTCCCAGGCACAGCTTGCACGTGTGTGTGGCTGCTCAGCTGTTCCCTTGGCCCGGGGAGGAATTGGCTGCTACACTTGCAGGGCATTTCTATGCCTAGCCCAAAGTAGGCACAAAAAAACCCCAACAAAGAAGCAGTTTTTCTCCTGCAGTTCTTCTCCCTACTGCTGCTGTTTATCCCCAGATCTTTGGGGTTTTTTCCTCGTTGCAGTGGTTGGTACTGTTTGCTTCTGTTGTGGGAGGCTGGCTGTCCACTCCACAGCCAGGATCACAGCTGGGTTTCCAGTTTCTTTTTGCCCTCCCCACTGTGTCTGGCACATGCATAAGGCAAGGAGGCAGAGACTCTTGATACCAAAAGTGGTGGTACATATTGTACCTGCTTCCTTCCCATCAGCTAGCCAGCATGCTGGATAGTGCTGAATTCATAAAGCTTCCTCTCAGTGAAGACTTCTTTCACAGTATTTTTAGAATGTGATCCAGCCTTTCACCTTGACTCTTGTTTTGGTTTTTCTGTCCTTTTGGTTGGCACATTTTTAAAATTGCAAGGCTTCTTTCCTTTTAGTATTTCCACACCAGTCTGACTTGTTGCAGTGTAAAAGCACAGATGATTAATCATGAAATATCTGTGAAATAGCCTTCCATAAAGTTAGTGTCTGAGGTCATAAACAACATGGAACACATTTACATAGCCTTACTAATTGTAGTCAATGGCAGTGTAGTATTTTGTAGCTCAGTATGCAGTCAGTATTGACACAAAACACTGTTGGCAGCCAACAGACCACTCAAACACTGCTGAAACCACTCTAAGTACATAGCTTCATTGGCTAGGCCAGGAGCAGCCATTCTGAATTTCTAAAACAATCTCTGGTATAACTTTTGTTACAAAACTTCATGCAGTAACTGCTGTGTTTAGGTCCAGTAACTGAGCTGCAACATGTGCAGAAAGATTTCTGCTCTTCATGTTAAAAAGTTAAGTGATGAGAAGGATATAAGGTCTCTAGATGTTCTTTTAATGCTTAATTATCTCCTTATTTGCCTTTTTTCTTAAGTGCCCTATTTATAGTTTGAATTAGTCAAGCTTCAGTTTCCAACTATTAGATCTCATTATCGCCTTTCCTGCTAAATATTGTCAAAAGACTCCTCCTGATATAGGTGCTTTTAGATATTCACTTCTTAACCTTTTCTTGGCTAAACTGGATAGGAAGAGAGGTTCTTAAAGCTGTCAGTCTTCCGTTAAGCTTTCAGATTTCAGATCCTGTTTATATCACCTCCGTGAACTGTCTCCCACTTCAGACATCCTTGAAGTGAAGACAACAGAAATGAAGATGATATTCCAGTAGTCTTGCTAATACCACGTATAGAATTAACTCAGGTCCTTTTGGGTTTTATGTCATGAGGTATTAATAAAGGGGTTTTCGGTTCCTGCATGGACTCCTCTCATTTATTTTTTGTTTATTTGTTTATTTTTAGAGATGTGTTTGAGGTACAGCTTTGATCTTAAATCCAAACTGCCTCAGAAGTCAGGCAAAGTAACTAATTCGTAGTTCAGGCTGTGTGTGAAGGCTGGGTTTAGATCTGCAAAGTCCAAGGATTTTCTAGGTCTGAGGTTTTGTTCTGAGATTTTTGTTTGGTTCCATCCCTTCGGTAGAATTTGTTGTGTATGTGGAGCATAATAACTTCTTTCAGCCCTCACTCATTCCAGTACAACAGGGAGATGTGGTAAATTCCTCCACTCACACACACACAGCCAATAGGTTGTCAGGCCTCCACTCCTCCTGTTTCCATGACATTCTGATGGCATTCAACAAAATCAAGGCAGTGTTCAGTCCCAGCCCACACACGTTCAGGTACCTGTGCTGTAGGTGCAGCTGGAAAGAGCAGTTGACCCAAAGAGAGACCTAGAGACAAATGTTTCACATGGAACATGCAGAGCACTCTCTGGATTCAGGCAGTTTTATGCTTTCTAATAAGAAATTTCTCTGTTTCTAATGCTCCAGATCGCTCTGAGAGCACCACCAGCAACAGTGTCAGAACAATAAGTAGTGCAATTTCCTTTGGTGTGATAAATTATTTCTCTGCTTAGTGAGCAAATGAGCCTCAGGTAGGCTGAACTGATTTTATCCAGAGACTGGAAAAAGAAGTGCAGTTTGGAAGGGTGGAATGCAGGACCTTCCTTTGCTACAAACTTCCTTCTCTTTGGTCAACAGAGCTAGAATTATATAGACAAACCTTTTTCTGGGGGTGATGTGAAACCACTTTCCCCTTCTCACACAGCCTTTCACGTTTTAAGTATCTGCTTTCTCCCCAGCCAACCTCTTTTATAGAAATGCAGTGTAATCAGTCTTAACTTTAAATCTCTGGGATAGTAAGAATCATTTCTAGATAAAACATACCTTTCTCTGGTACTGCACCCTTCTGTAAGGGACTTTTGACCCCTGCTTTAAAACATACTTGTCTGCCTAACATCCAGTAGGAGCAGAGTAGTGGAGGCATTGTCAACAAAATATCAGTAAGGAGCTGGGTAGTATCCTTTCCTGCATTTTAAGTATGTGGTCAGATAACAGTTGCTCTCTGTCCCCGGTGTGTCTGCCATGGTAGCTTTGCAGCATATATGATCTCCACTAGACTACACTAATGTCAGATAGAAGGAGTGTTTGGAAAATGGACATTTTTTACTGAGGATTGAGAGAAGCAAGTTCAGCTTGCACACAAGGTGCTGCCCTTGGTGCCTTCTGGGACCCTGGACACCTTTTTTAGCTCCCCCACAGTAAAATGAAAAAACTCCATGATTTCAAAAGCTCTTAAACGTTTTGAAAAATAATACAGAAACTGGCCAGGTATCGTGATAATGAAAAATGTAGAGGTAGGTGGAAGTCCTCTGGAACTATTTACATACCCCTTATCTATGGGGAAACACTCCATTTTGCCACAGAGAAGGTTGGTGTGATTTTGTGGTGAGGGTCTGTATTTTTTAATTTTCATTTTTATTAAAGCTTATCTCTTTGTCTCATCTGGTAAAATGCCATTAGCTACTTATTTTATACTATGGCCAATACCTTGTAGTAAAAAGTTCTTGGAAGTGGATAGAAGATACAGCATGTATGAGATGGGTATGAGAACTCTTTCCTGTGTCTATTAATATTCTCTGAATTAGTGAGAAAACAGCTTTTTCCTTTTTTGTAATACACAAAATTAAAATAAGGTGATTTGCCTGCTAAAAAAGCAACTGTAAATATGTGCTACAGGTTTCAGGGTTTTATTTTGTCTCCTTCAATATAAAACTTCTTAAGCAAGAGAGACAGAAGAAATCCCATGCTTTGATGCTGTGCAACATCATTCCCCTTTGCACGTTTAATGTTGATTTGTACAATTTGATTTTTATCTCTGAAGGGCATCTTCTCTTGGGAACATGTGTGTGTTTGTTTAGGGAGAGACATCTCATGGGCAAAGATTTCAGAGTTTTCTATTGATACAAGCATGAAAATGAGTTCATTTGTTCCTCTGAACTAGTTACTCTTCTCTCCTTCATATGTCTGTAGCCCATTGTCATAGTAAGACATGCTGCATGTACTTTTTTGTGCACACTAAGCAGTTCTGCTTGGCAACAACCAATTTTCCTTGCTGTTACCTTTTTTCTGAACCCCCAACTGTTGGCACTGATGTTCAGAGTGCAGTGATACACTCGAGATGTCACAGTACATGCATCACCTCGCAGGAGAGAACTTTTACTTTGGGACTGCAGTGTTGTCTTGACTCCACTCACTGTTGGGGCATTGTGGTGGTAGGGAAAGCTAAAGACCTATTTGTAAAATCATTTGAGTGCTTTTTGTTTCCAGTGTAGGCTTGGGTTCTGGTTTTTGGTTTTCCAGTGTGTGATAAGTTCCAGGTCACAGCTGATTTGGATAAACTTCACAGAATGCAAACCTGGTCACATACAGCTAGTGAGATCAGGTTTTTTATTTCAGTATCTCTCTGTCCCTTGTTGTTACTATCTGTTTTGCTTCCCTTGTTAAGGACAGAAAGGAAATTTGTTAAATTTTCTGCAATTATGATATCAAAGGCCTTTAAGTTTTTAGTGAGTGTTTCATAGAATCTTTCTGCATGGCTATTTGTATTATTATGTGATAGTCTGATTTGGTGGAAATTTGTGCAGTGGTTCTGTATTGGTTTGGCATCTTTGTGACCTTAGCTGTAGCACATACTGCAGTAAAGTTCTGTGTGGACATGAGTAGTAGGGTAGGACAGGTTGTTGGGCAGTTTTTTTAAACTAAAGCATTTATTAGACCTGAAGGCAATTTGTTGCCAGTTTCTTTCTTCTGATCAGGCATTGTTGCTTATATGTATCATTTGTGTTTTAAGGGCACTAGTTTTCTTTTTTTTTTCCTTATTAAAGGAATGCAGGAAACAATTAAGAGAAGGAGGAGGAAACAACAACACTCAGGATTGCCAAGGATTCATTTTTTTCTGTATAGTGTCTATTAATTATGCTACTCCTTTTATTAATCCTTTGGCACCTGTTAATTATTCTACAATTTTGGCTAGCAGCTGGAAAGCCACTTTGAAGCATTAAGCATATTGTTGTTTAGTTACTAGAATATTCAATGCACTGAACTGAAAGTATGCAGTGAGATGGGAAAAAAGCCCTTTACCCTAAGCCACATTTAGAGCAGCAAGCAATAAAAATATTTGCTTTGGAAGGAACTTTGTGGAACAAAACTGACTGACGCACATACAGGGAAAATAAAATAAAAGCTTCGTATGACAAAGGGACTGGGAGAGGTGGCCAGAATGTCAAATTAGTGGCTGAGACTAATCCTGGTCCTGCTGAAATGAGTGGTTAAATTCCCACTGATTTTCCTGGGACCTGGGCTGGCCTCTTTCTCAAATGATTGGCTTCTCCTAGACCTCTCTTTGCTCTTCTCTGACATTATGGCCATTTAAGCCTTGTTCTTCCCTCTTGCTGCCCTTGCCTTTTCCTCTGATTTGCTTTTTGCCTTACATGTAACCAATACCAACCCACTGCATAAAAAGAAAAAAAATAGGCCTGGCAATGATACTGCTTCTAACACCTTATTGCAGTATTTAATCTGGATGTTACATCTTTTGTCTTCTATCATAGCCTATTCCTGCACATTTTTATTGTGAGCTCTGCAGAGAGGGTCCATCCAGCAGTGCCTCCTGGTCTTTCAGTTTATAACTGTTAATAATCTACTGACAGGCTGACTGGAGTGTGGAAATCCCAGCCAGCCATCCTGTTGGCCTCAGTGCCCATTATTTTGGTTAACCCCAGCAAGCTCCTTCAGGACTCTGAGCTGTGTCCAGTTGTTGGGCAGACAGGATGAAAATGATGAGCTGGGGAGGTACTGATCATGCCTGCCTCTAAGGTGGGCTGTTCACAGACCTCAGGTAAGCCCTCTGGTGCTCACCTGCATTGAACTCATCTGCTCCACCCTGCATCCCAGGGGTGTCTTACAGGGACTCTCAGGCCAGCCTCAAAGAGATCATCCAAACAAGGAACTTGCATGGGAGGGAAGCCCAGTCTGGGTCATTCTTGTGCCATGGCAGGACACAATATAGATGCTAATGTTTTATATGGATTGTGTTGCACTGGGAAGAGTGAAACCCCATTACTGATTCCACTGGGAAAACTGTGGCCTTTGGATCATGAAGATCCTGCTTTGCATTTTTCTGGTATTATGTTCATTCATCACCTGCAGGAAACTAACCCCCTTGTCACTGGGTTTGCACTGCAGTGACACAGGGCCCCTTCACTTGTACCTTTTGTGAGCAGCTGCTGAGTTTAACCCTAAATCTATTAACTCCTTACCTGGTGGCTATGGCAGAAGCATCCAGGTTAAGTGTGCAAAAACTTGTAAAGGGAGCTCACTTGCTGTGAGCTGCTTTCTGCTCCTTGAGAGATTATAGAATCAAGTGGTTTTTATTTTTCCCAATGTGCCTGGTTGTTGCCCAGAGTTAACAGCAGTTTCCTGCTCTGACAGTTCCCAGTTCCCAGTGGAAGCGTGTGGAGGGGTAAGATCCTTCCTGCCTCAGTGGGAACTTGCAAAGCAGCCCTGGTGTGGGAGGTCAAAGAGACCTGTGCTTCAGGATCTGGAAAGCTGGCAGTGTGGGAGTCCCAGTGGTGCTGAGCCAGTCTTTTACCCTTTTGGAAAGCTTCACTGGAGGGTTTTAAATCTCCAAAATACACGTTCACCTCTATTCAGAAGGGAAAGGAAGCCATGTCACTTTAATATGGGATTCAAGCTTGATCCCTTGTGGAATTCCCCTGGAAAGTGTGGAGAGGAATAAGAAGCAAAAGCAGCAGGACATTTATGGTATTGCTGGGTTTGAAGCATTTTTAGCTTTGTCTTAAAGGAACACTGTCAAGATCAGTGAACCTAAAATTAGCTTGCCTTTCCTTTTCCATCCCAAATGTCTGTTTAATTTTTCATTTGTATTACGTTATAAATGCTTCCATGCTCTCTTTTAAAAATTATTTTTGTAAGAAATAAAATGAATGCAAAGAATGCAGCATTCATAAACAGCCATACAACTAAAGAAAACACAGAAGAGAAACTGTGTGTAAGCCATGACTAACAACTCCACAATAAGAAACAATTGTGTGGTGAGAGCCTTGCAACAAAACACAAGTGTGGTAAAAACCCCTGCAGAAACAGCATAGCATCATGATCTTTTGACAGAGATGAGCTGCTGCCTGTTGGAAAAGAGCAGCTCTGTCCAGCACTGAGAGGGCATACAGTGTCTAAGGAGAAAGCTGCTGTAGCTTTGAGGTCCCAGGAATTAAAGTGGTAGGTCATGTGTATACACACAAAGAAAGCAAACAATTATTTGATGCCCTTTATGAGAAGCTGGATTTCCTTCTGCTGTACTTTTGTCTTTCCTCTCCTGTGCTGGCACTCCTTCTGGTGCTTAACAATTACAGCCTGGTAAAATATCCATTAAATGGGGTTTTATGCCATTTTTAGGACTTCCCATTTTACTGCTGGAGCAGAAGGTCTAAATGATTCTTGAGTTTGTTGAAGACATTTTTGGTAAAATGATTCCATCCAGATTTGGAGGCCCAGTCCAGCACTTCAGCCAAGAGCCTCTTTTCAGTATCATTCTCCAGAGGTTCTTGGGAGGGTGGAGCACTTAATGCATCAGGCATTCCAGCCTTATGGAATGCTTGTGCACTTTTATGGGATGAATAGATTTGAATGTGATCACTTCTCATATAAAATGTTTTGTGCAGCCCTAGCATGGTGCTATTAATGTAGCAGTGATCCTTGTTTGAGAGGTTATGAGTTAGTTATATGTTTAATAGGCATATGGTTGGTGATGTTGTGAGTTAATAAACAATCACCACTGGTTGGCTTTTGAGAGTCAAAGCATTAGGAAACTTGCTTAACTCCAAATCTTTCCTCATGGGTTTTTATGCATAGAAGTCATACCCCAGGAATAGCCTGAAGCACCCTGCTTTATTTGCTCCATCTGCCTGTCTGGTTTTGATCTCCCTATGTTTTTGTATCCCACTGAAAAAAAAAGTGTCTGCTCTGCACTGACAGCGTGGTCAGGTAGCTCTGTGGCAATTAGATCAGAAAATGAAAATGTTAAATTATACCATGACAAGTAAAAATTAAATTAACATGTCCAACGATTAACCAACATGTTCTTCCTGCATTTAGAGTCCAAAGGCACAGTATGGGGTGTTGTGCAGTCAATGGAGAGGAAGGATAAAGGCAGAATTCTCAGTTATGGGGGTTGCTTTGGAGACAGTGGAAGTTTCCAATCTGGGAGCTTACTGAGGGGCTCTCTCTAGCTGGGGATTCACTGTCCCAAGTCCAGAGTTGCTTGTAGCACTGGATCCCCTGGGCTGTGAGAACCTGGACCTCTCCTGCAGGGAAGCATTATTCTCCCCATGTGCTGCATGGCGTCTGCCCTGTCCTGGTGCTGTGAGGTGCAGGAGGGTGTGGTACCCCCAATGGGCTTTTTCATCCCCTCTCTAAGGAAGAGTGGTAGTTTGACTGTCTTTTGGACTATGCACCACTCCTACCCTGAGGGTGCAGGGGGAACATGTGAACTGAGCCACCCAAGTTCAGTCAAGAGGGGCTGGGAGCTGCAGAAACACTTATTTTAGATGTAGATACTGTAGCACTGGTAATGAATTTTCACTGTCTCAGCGTTGGGATAAAAAGAGTTACTTTCTTACTAAGTTCTCAGCATTCTCCCTCTTTGCCTTCTTTACAGCATTTTTTACTTTTTTTTAATGTTTCCCCCAGGTGTCTTAAAGCTTCTTGTTTACAGAATAAACATCCCAAAGGGGCTCTGAGCTGATCAGAGCACTGACATTTTATTTTAAAATGCCCACCAGCAGCAAAAAAAACACAGAATATTTTTGAAGGGAAATTTCCTTTTTGGGTTTTTGTATCCCTGAAAGAATTTCCGATGCAGGCAGATAGTAATTCCCAGCTACATACTTCCTGATAAGGAAACAACTCCAATAAATGCAGCTGTAAATAGCTACCTTTTTATTTTTAAAAAATGTAGGGAGATCTGTTTAATTTCAAACTACTAAAAGAAAGGGACAATGTAGAATAAACGTCTTAGGTTTGGCATCCATATGCTTTCCAGATAAGTAAAGTTTTTAATCTGCATTTATACATTTAATTTTGTAAAGTTTAAATGTCTATTTCTGCTCATCCTTCTCACAGCACTGTAAAAGAAAAAACCCACCTTTTTATATGGTAAACATAAATTGCATTTTGCCTCCCTCATGAAGGGAAAGTATTACCTGCTTTACACAGAATTCTTAATGCTTTTGCTTTGTGTCTATATTTCAGTGCTTCTCTATCTATAGTTTGTTAAGGTGCTTTGTCATCTCAGAATAAGTAGCATGATCTTCAACTGCATTTTTTTCACATTTGCTGTGGATATGCTGTAGCAAATACATGGTTAGACATAAATTTCCTTTTTCCAAAAGTAATTTGCTGAGACAATTCTGTGCAGTTAGTTTATAAACCTTCTGAATTTTCTGTATTATCTTCCCCCTTTTTACAGTTCTGTTTCATGTATTTTTAATTTCATGTCTTTCACTTCGGACTTCTGCTAAAATCTTCCCTTGCCAGTCCTGCTTTTTTTTTTGTTCTTTAAAAAGCTAATACTAAACACATGGTACCTTCAGAGAAACAAATAATTGTTTACCCCCATAAAAATTTATAGAGATGAATAAATTTGCTGCAAGACCTAATGTGAAAATGTCTTTGCAGGTTAGATTTCAAGCTGGCTGTAGCAGTCATTCAAATTGCAGCTGAAAATGTATATGTCTGCTGCCTTGTGTGTTTTATAGAGGATGAGTGCTTTGTAAATCATCTTGAGCAGCACTTGGACCTCAGTCCCTGGTTTCTGTGCTGCGGCAGGGAAGGGTCTGTGCAGGCTGGCCTGTCCTGCATAGCTGTGATGGATGAGGGTCTCCAGCAAAATCCTGAGGCACAGCTGGGGGTGGGCATCGTCCCTGGGGGTGTTGGTGGCTCAGGCATCCTCTTTTCCCGCTTGTTCCTGTCCTGAGCTCTCCCTGGTTTTCCCGGGCACTGGGCTGATGTGCAGCGCCGGTTGAACCGTGGCCAAAGCCCCTGCGAGGCGACGGTGCCACTTCCTCGGTGCCGGCAGCCAGCAGAGGGTTGGGGCCCAACGCAGCAGAGAGGGGAGGTGGAATAATCCCCCTTTTCCTCCTCCCCCTTTCTCCTTCCAGCGATTTCACAGGATCCTGTGACTTGTGGCCAAATCCTGCCTGTGAGGGCACTCAGCTGCCATGGGCTTCTTGGCTGCCGACGACGCTCCCGGCTGGCCCGGAGCCGAGCAGATTGCACAAGGGTGCAGCTGGTGGCAGATCCCCCCGTGCCCCTCTTGCTCCTTCTTTGCTGAAATGACACGGCAGGGCTCAGCACGTGCCCCTCCATAGCCCCTGAGCACATTGCTTTACACGGTATTCCTTTGTAGGCCCCTGGAGGGGTTTTACTTCCCCTCTCCTGTGCTCCTCTCTTGGCTGCCCCAGAAAGGTTGATCTGCGTGTGCAGGCCTTGCCACACCTCCTCGCAGGCCCGTGGAACATGCACAATTAATACGGCATTAATTAATTATGGGGAGAACTCGCTGCTGGCACAAGAACCAAGGCTTGCAGCTTATAAAGTGAATCCTTTGATGCTGAGCTTTAAAGAACGTTTCCATCAACTCAAGCCAGCAGAGAGATTCTGTGATATTTATACCCTCCCTCTGTACAGACTCCAGGGCGCAGGGTTTGGCCACCCTGGGCACCAGCGACAGAAGTGGCGATGGTAAAGGAGGAGGGTTCAGAAAGCACAACCAGGCTTGACCCTCAGGAGCAAAATTGCCCAAGTCCTGGGTGAAAATACTGGGGCTGAGCCAGTGGTTTGTTGAGCCAGCTCAATAGGTGTGAAAAGTGACCTACTGGACTTGCTGAAATGGAGTTGTCTCACTGTCTCCAGCAATTCCCACAGTTTTTTCCAGACCGTGTGTGAGTGTGAATAAATTTGTAGGCTTGAACTGTGCTTCTACTTACTTGGCCAGTGTTTGGGGGAAGAGAGATGAAAGAATGACTGTGCCTGTTTGGTTTGTGCAATACTGAGAATTTCTCCCTTTCTACTTCCTCCTTCTCGGTAGTGCAGAAGGAAGTAGCCCCAGTCCCTGCTGGTCCACAAACCAGATACTCATTTCAGTTCTGCCACTTGAGTGGGTCCTTGTGTATTTCCTAGTAGGGGAAATCTCCCTTTATGTGTCCAAGTTCCTCCTTCCTACTCTCTCTTTTGTTCTGATTTCTTCCAAGCAATCTGTCTCCTTCAATTTTTAACTTCTTTGCTGGCTTTCGCTTCCTCTCCATGATTCAGTTGAAGGCGTTTTGTCAGAAAAACCCTCTGTACAAAATGCTTCTTTGTTCCCTTTTTTTTTTGTTTTTCTGTGTTATACTTCTTTGTATCTTGCTTCCCTGGAAACTTCCTTAGTAGTGTTACTACCTCTGGGCTTTTGGCTTCATTACTCTGGGTAGTCATTACTGCGTTGCCGAGTGTGTAATTGTTCAAAGCACCTTGATCGTTTTATTAGAGGTTTGGTTTTTTTACTGCTCTTTAAATACTAATAGGCAGTGGTGACAAATATTGTTATTAAATACATAGGGCTTGTCTCATCACTGCTTTACAGCTCGCTTGGTGGTTTTTCGCTTGTTGAAAGTGAGTATAACCAACTTACAGGAGTCATTCTCTACTTCCACTTTATGTTCTCAGGGATGCAGTGTGTGCTGTGGAGTAGTGGTGAACTGGTCACATGCAGTAGAAGGTTTTGTGCAGGATTTGAAGCCTTGGAGCTCAGCAAAGTAGAAACAAGGGATAGCACTTAATGTCTATAAGAACTGGAACATTTATAGATCTTCACTTTTTACACCCCCTCTCAGTTTTAAAATCATGCAGAGTTAAAAACAAGCAGAGGAACTGGGAGTGACAGCAGAGGTAACAGTGATAGCGAGCTGAGCTGTGTTTGTGATGGGCAGACCTGAAGCAGCTGGGCTGTTAAAGGAGTCAGTATTTGCTGCTGGCCTCCTGCCACACCATTATCAGTGTGTGCAATAGCAGTGGCTGAATCTCAGAAGGCTTGGCGCTGATTCAGTTCAACAGAACACCCAGAAGTAAATCCAGATGACTTTTAAATCGGTTGGATCTGTAGTGTTATGGTGAGTTCTCCGTAATCACAATTTTCTTGTGAGAGTTCTGGGAGAATCCAGCTAGTCCCAAATAACCCTCAGAGCACAGCTTCTCACGCATGGCCTTTCTCGTGCTCCATCATTTGCAGTGAGAACATGTGTGCACAAAAACTCCACTGGAACTCAGACAAGAGTTAACAATCAAAATTTATTTTAAAGCTGAGAAGTTTTGATTATTTTTTTTTAATCTGACACATGTATCTCCATGTGCATGTACGTATTTAGATCCTGTGGAAAGAAGGCTTGCTCGAGTACTGAGGTTTTATGCAGAGAGGCTGTAACTTTTCCTTTTTTCTTTTGAAGCTAATTAGCACTTAGAATGTGTTACAACCATTTCTTTTAGGCAGAGTTGTAAAATTACTGCCTATGATGAAACAAAAAATGGGTGCAGAAGATGGTGGAAGGTGCCTTTTGTGTCATGGGAGTTGCTAAGTGGGCTCTGAATTGCTGTCCTCCCCACATCTCAGCAGCAGCAAGGAGACACAAGAGGGCTGGGCTGTGTTTGAGTCTAGAGGCCTAGGTTTGAAAGGGTCTTTCAGTTTATTTTTCCTGGTTCAAGTGTACAGAGTCAGCAGTATATATGTGAAATCTCCAAGTTGGCTTAAAATTGTAGATGGGGCTTGGTCAGCTGTTTTTAATGCTTTCTTACTGCGTGCACTCCATAAGCCACTGCCTGGAGAGTAGTAGTAATGTGAAATCCACAAACAGTCTTGGCACCAATTTGGAAGCTGAAATAATCAGAGTATTCTAACCTGTTGTGAATAAAAGTAGTTCATACTGATAATCTTATCCTGAAATGACTTGGCCCCACTCTGAAGCATTTTCACTGCACAGTTTTATAAGTCTGTATAACATCAACAACAGAAAGGCTGTAAAATTATCATTTGTTTTACAAAACATGTCTCTTGGTCAGCTATAAATTACACATATGCTTTAAATAATTTGAGCATCATGACAGTCGCACTTCAATAGATCCTGACAACTGGAAGAGCAGGGGCATTTTCAGTATGAGTAAAATGCCCTGTATGTCATTATGACTTGAAGTTATGGTCATCTACTAAATTAACTGTTTCCAGTGTCTTTCAAAATTGGGATTAGAGTAAATTATTCTTATTTTGATAATTTTCTCAATTTTTCATATGGGACCCACACTACAAGGAAATCTCATTCAGAAGGATTTTGTGGTTGTTCAGCAGAAAACAGTTATTGATGTGAGCAGCTCATGACTTTTTTATGTGGTTTTACCATAAGACCTGTGAATGTCCCTTGATTGTAGAGTTAAGCAAAGATATTTGTCAAAAATCAGTGACTAGACTCAAATTTGTATAGCAACTGTGCATAGATTCCACAATTTTGCACCAAAATTGTTAGGTAATTGAAGTTCTGACACGGGCTTGTTAAAGGTCATTAATTCCTAGGGAGGTGTCTTAATGCTTTATATTTATTCAAACTCTGTCCCACTCAGGGTGTGGTGGTCTCATCCACGTGGCCATTTTTAGTGTGCTAGGGAACCTAGTTAGAACAGACTACTTCCCCAGTCCTCCCATTCCTAGGAAATGAGAGGGGGAAATAGGACCCTGCAGTTTAAAGAAAAGGTAGTTTTGTAAGTGAATAGGTTTGCAGGGAGAAAGTTATAATGTGGCTGTGAAATCATAGTTGGTATGGAGAAGGTGACCAGGAAATGATTATTCACAGTTCCTAACAGAACAGCAAATCTAGAGATCCAAGATAAGTCATTGGGCAACATGTCTAAAAGAAACAAGAATGAGGATGCATCACCACATGAAAGAAATCATTGCAGGAACACGTTTGCAGGGCTGCAAGTGTGAATAGATGTCTAAAAGGAACCAGATAAACCTGTGGAGAGAGGGCTAGGCCATGTGGTCAGTATGGAAACAGTGGCCTGAGTGCAACCACAGCTCATGACGTCCTTAAACCACAGATTACCAGAGGCTGAGATAAGTAATATATATTATAGTAGAGATTGCTTCATGTTTCTTTATTCCTTAAACTTTTTACTTATACATCAACTGCTCTAGATGTTTGGAGATCTTTTCTAGTATGGTAGTTTTTATATTTTTCCCCATGTCATAACCATCTCCAGTGATGTGACAGTAGTGTGGATGCCATCCAAGCAGATATGTATTCAGTACGCATATGCTACGCCAGAGGGCTCTTTTAGGTGATAACTAACTCATCAGCTAGAGGCCACAGAAAAAAAGTTAAGTGGGGGGATTTGCCTTTAAGCAATTCTGACAAAAGTCTCTTTACACAACAGCTGACTGGATTGCTGAATGTAATGCCAAGGGCAGCAAGAGAGAGGAAAAAAAAAAAGTCATGTAAAT
This sequence comes from Hylia prasina, assembly GCA_013397195.1. NCBI lineage: Eukaryota > Metazoa > Chordata > Aves > Passeriformes > Sylviidae > Hylia > Hylia prasina. The sequence goes on along the minus strand of VYXD01004345.1, from coordinate 249,976 downwards.
TAGCTGGCGAGGGAACAGGGCAAGGCTATCTGGTAAGGGGGGGAATGGGAGAGAAGGGCAGGCAGCCACCTCCTGGAGCTTCAGCTTTAAGGGACCAGGTTTGCTCCAAGTGCTTGAAAAACAAATTTTGAAGTTGAAACTGGGAAAAACATGGGGACCCTCTCTCCACTCTCTCCATAGCATAGCCTCCAGTGGATTGTAGTCATCCCCATAGGCAATTCTGTTATCCTTGGCATTTGTTTCTCCCATAAACCTTTAAAGGATTGTTTTCATTTTTCTGCTGTTCTTCAGTCCAAGATCCAATTTGACCTGTGCCCCTTTTATGGCCCTGGCGTATTTACACATCCATGTAAGTATGTAACATGAATTTCAGTTCTACTTCCTCTCTTGCCTCAAACAACAGTTTGAGTTTCTGGGTGTAGTCACTAAAAAAAGTTATTCAGTATTATTTGTGATTTAAAATGGTAAATTAAAAACTAGCTGGAAGACTAGTAGTGCTTCTGATCTGTATCCCCTTTCCTAAGGTGCTTCATAAAATACCGTATGTTGTTATTCACTCTGGCCTGGATGTTCTTGGCTCTCTCCCACTTAGTGATTCACAAGATGTCTGTGAGATTCATTTTTGTAAATGTGGTTCTCCCCCTTCCCGCTGTATATCCTCCCCTCCCTTCTCCTTTGTTTTCGAGCTCATTTAATAAAACCCATGGTACATGTGAGGGACAGAGTGCAGTCTCCGACATACCATCGGAAGAGATCTAAGATAGGGTGTAGAATTTTCCCCCTGATTTTCAAGTGGGAGATCAGAATAGTTTGCAAAGCTTTTCTACAGCTCCCCCTCCTCTTCCTCTGCACTTTCGCAGCTCTGTGTGTCCTGTGCTTCTCTCAAGACATTTTTTCTAGTAAAAAATCAATGCCTTGTGCCCTTAGAACGCTCCTGGCTGTCCCTGGGGAGAGGGGAGCTGGGTGCAGTGGGGTCTTCTCTGCAAGGGCAGAACTGCAGATTGCAGTGCTGGCTGCTGTAAGCAGGCAGGGGTGTTTGCAGGGCTCGCATGCCAGAGCCTCTTCAAACAGCTCTGCTCAAAGGCATGAGCTGGGCTCACTTCTGAGGGAAATTTCCTTTTTGGGGAAGTTGCTGCAAAGGAATTTCCTGTGTGGGCAGACAGAGCTTCCTGACTTGAAGGCTTCTTGGAAGGGAAACCGTTTCATAATGAAATGATAAATTAAAGACATACCAGCCCTGGTTCGCTTCAAAACAGCTATTGAGAGAGCTCAGGCGGTGCACCATTATACTCCTGCGCAGAATGAAAATAAATTGCATCCTGACAGGATTCTCCATAGTAGACCATATCCTTCCCCCCAGCCTTCCTCCCTGTAGGTCTCCCTTTCCTCCTCCTTTCCCCCTGCCCTGCTATTTGCTTCACTGTCACCTCTCTTTTGCAGCCCTCTCTAACCAACAGGCGCAGGGGCATGAGGTCGAGGAATGTTTGCTAAATGTCTTCCTTCCTCCACGGAGCAGTCAGCTCTGGTTTAAGCCCTGCTGTGCTGGCCCTGGGTGGAAGTCACAGAAATGGCACAGGGCTGCCCACAAAACTGGGCACTATTGCTGCTGGTGTGGTTGTGGCAAGGAGAAATTCGGGATATCCTCAAAGTTGAAGTCAGTGCCTGTAAGGAATGTCTTGGTGCGGTTATGAAAATATCTGGGAGGAAGTGTTGCAGATAACTGTTTCCTGTTAAATAAGAGGAAAAAAAAGACCTTTGCTCCATCCCAGTCAAGACACAATGGAGGGAGGGCATCGCCAGAGAGCTCAAGCTGTTTTCAATAGGCACCAACCAGCTCATTCCATTTCCCTGCTCTGCCCTGTCACGATCTGTGGAAGAGGGAAAGCGAGTGCTTGTGTGTGTCTGTGCCCAAGGGATGCCCATAGCTGTGAGCTCAGCTGGGCTGGGTGAAGAGCTTTGCTCAGACTGCTGGGATTGCCAAATACACCGTACCTTCAGATGCAGGGTATGATTTCAGATGACACAGGGGTAGGGGGAACAAACAAGTGAGAGTTTCATGTTACCTTCCTTTAACTCAACTGTATTGTCTCTAAACTTCATGGGTGATTCTGCCCACAACCCTAGTTCCACAGAGTGATCTGCCATGCACTGATACAGGTGTGGCATTGGCATTTTCTTTTCTCCCTGGAGAGAAAGCCTTTATTCCCTGCCTCCTATTTGGCTGGCTATAAAAGCTGTTTTAATTCTTTTCAGGACTCCCCAGAATTTGTGTGTGTTATGTGCCTTGTTGTTCCAGAGAGGTCTTATCCCTCTCCATTGCTTAGTGAGTTTCTTTGGAGTTTAAAATACTAAAATCACTGGTGGAATGCTACATGATTTTATAATAAGTGCTGCAGTTTTTGGGAAATTTTTCTTAAAAATGCATATGATGGAGTTAGTTCCATGACAGAGAAAGTATTTGAGGTTCTATTTGTATTTTTTAAAGCACGATTTTGGCCTATGTAAAGAAAAACTAGAAAAATTGGTTCACATGGCTCAGAAGTCAGATACAAAGGACCTCAAAGTGGATAAACACTGGGCTCATAATTTTATGCTGTCACCACCTCTTGATAGCATTAAATTAATGATTAAAATCAATGTAGTACATAATGTTTGCCCAAGTTGCTCCTCTTTTTGTCCTTGCTAATGTATCAGCTTATCTCCACCTAAAGAAACGTCACTTTCTATATTGCCTGCCTCCCTCTTAGCCTAGGGTGATGTGCTCTTCTCTCTTTGTGTGCTTGACACAGCCTCAAACAGCTGTAGGGTTTGTCATCCCTCCTTTCCAAACTCTGAGCTCCCATTATCTCTTCTTTCCTCCTGGACAACACGGGACTCATTTCTGTCACCTTTCTGTTTTCAGCAAAAACTGCTCAGAATTATTTATTCTGATCTACTCAGAAATAAAATCCAGGTGGCATCCTGTGATGGTGGCAGCTATAGCCATGCCAGGAAGAAATCTGAGTGAGAGCACAATGATGAGCTGCTTATAAAACAGAACAGTTTCACCAAGGTTTTGTGTGTAATAGAGGTTTGCATTGTTAATCAGGTGCCACTCCAATCACTGTTCACCTTCATGTTAGTGAGTTCCAGTAAAATGTAGGTGGGAGGACACTTAATTCGTGCTGGTTTTTTATTGCTTTAAATGCATACACTACTTGTTCTTGGCACGATATCAAAAGAGTGATGGAAGGAAATGAGGTAGAAAAGGAACATGAAAATCACGGCCGCACGACTGATCTCTGAGGGTATTTGTTGTTCCTGCTTCCACGTGGAAAGCTCAGAGATTCCTGGTGGACATTCTTGCTGGGGTGGCAGAAGGGGGAAATCTTACATTTCAATTCTGGAAACAGTGGGTAAATAGGGATTTCTCTAATCAGCTAAAAACTGGCTGTGATGAAGTTTAAATAAATTGTAGGCAATTACTGCTGTCATAGGAATAGCTATGAAAGACCAGTGCAAGGTCTTTGAGGACAAAGGAAAGATTGGAGAGGTTAGATAGGATGCAGCTTACTACTGTTACTCTTGCAGATGATGTTTTAGGGCCTTATCTTGAGCTCTGTCCCTCCATGTAGCCTGTATTTCTGCTTGAAATTAGAAGGCTGGGCTATGGCACATGTCCCTGCTCCAGAACAGTTCATTTTGTTATATGTTTGTCTGCTACCAAATATTTTCGGGCATTTCTCTTGCTAAACTGTTCGTTCCTCCCACAGTGGAGCATGAAATATGTGCAATGTTTGTGAAAGCTCAGCAGGTTTGGTGTTGGAAAAGTTGGGGAAGGAATAGGAAAGCCAAAGATCATTTACAGGTAGCTATTCTTCAGGTTCTTCTACTGTTCTGAGTCATGGGTTGTCAGGACAGTAACTGGTGTTTTATCCAGCTGGATTTTGTCCTGATCACTTGAAATGCTTCCTTTTTCACCTCATTGTAATTTACAATCACAAATCTATTGCAGAAAGAAATGTTAACAGGAAAGAAATGTAAACACTCCAACTGTATTTTGCTTCCTCTAAGTATCTATATGTTTGTGTTGGGAGAGTTATGAAATTAAGAATAAAATAAAGCTTTTCAGGCAGGCCTGGGAGCTGAGATAGGTTCATCTCCTGAGGATCTGGGGAGAGGGAGAATGAGGTGTGCAACAATGCTGGTTGGTATGTTGCTCAGGCAGTCACTGTGATGGAATTTCAACATGGTAACAGAGGCTGTCCTACACCAGCTGCATTTGCTTCCCATGAGAAAGTGGATTGGCGTGGAGAGCACTGAGGTTGAAAGAGAAAATTAAGGACATGAGTTTCCTCTCTTGCACAATCCCTATTTAGGCATTTTCAATCACTATGTCTGACTGTATATGAAAGCGTTTAACTTCTTAACTGCTGAAGGATGTAATAATTTTCTCCAGGAAATCTGTCTCAGTATTTGACCAAATGTTACATGAAGGGAAAGGTTGAAAAATTATGTAGCTCCCCATGTAACTTACTTTACTAAAGGATGGATAACATGGGAGTGAAGACCTGAATTAAAATTCAGCATAAGATACAGATAAGACAGGCAAAGTCAAATTCCTCATAGTCGTTAGTAATTTGAATCCTTTTTTTCCAATGCTTCTCTTTTAATTTTTTTTTCCAGGACAGGTTGCAAGCAGTGTCTAGCTAAGCAAGGGGTATTGACAGTAGTTTTACTTTTTCAATTATCTTTCAAAGCCTTCTTGGAAATAGTTTGAAAGACTCTCTGAAATCCACAAACTAGAATTTGAAAAGGAAAATATTTGTCCTTTTTACAAAATGTCTTTTCAGTTCAGCAGTCTCAAAACCATAATCAATTGCATTTCCCTTGACTCTTTTACACATGTCAGAGATTCAGCTCTGCCTAGCTAGACCAGTGTGACCATAACTGTCTGGTTTAAATGTTTTTGAGGATGGACAGTCAGCTTTTTTTGAAGCAGGTGAGGGGATGTGATCTCTCTCTTCACACTGACACTAAGATCACTTATACCTGTGAAAAACTGAGAGGCAAAATGATATTTTTTTAGGGAAATTTCCTTTCTAAGGAAGTTAGTCATATGAAATAACTATTATTATTTTTAAATCCAGTATGAGTTGAGGGAGTGCCCTGATTACACATTTCCTGGAAAAGGCCATTGGTGACGTACCACTGACTAATGAAAATCGCCAGTTAGAAGCAGCTCTTTTCTATGAACTATTTGAAAAGGAAAGAGTGTTTTAAAAACACATGTCATTGACATTTCCTTGTTCTTTCTTTCTTAACCCACCATCACTGTTTACATAATTAGCAGCTACAGGTTCATGGCCCTGGTTGGAAAACACTGAACTATTCTGATATAACAAAATAAGTAAAACCAAAGCCTGATTGCTGTTGTTTGCTATTAATGAGGGTATGCAGCTTAATGCCACAACCTAAAATTCAGACAGGGAAAAGAGAAGCACAAAGGAGGCACAACAAACATGACAGTAGATGAGTTGGTTTTGCCATGAAAATCAGGATAATGCTTTACCTACTGGTGAGCAGCAGCCTGCAAAGAGCTTTGTCCAGAGGTCAAGGATGGAGTTTTGTGCACGTGTATGAGAAATTCTGGTCAGAAAAGGGAAAAGCTGTAGGATAGAACTTCTGTATTTCATTGCTACTAATTCAGGTTTTTCTAGGGTGTGTTAAACTAGTGTCCAGGAAATTGGGGAGCAGATGAGCCAGAACTTCTAAATACCATTTTAGCTGTTATGTCTAAGACTCTGGGAATTGTGTTGCTTATGCTCAGACGAGCATGGCTTGTGACTGCAATTTGTTCAACTCAAAATGACCTCCATGCCTTACTGGAAGTCAACTTAAAACCCCCCTTCAAAACCAGAAAGGCATGAAAACATGCCCCCTCCTACTAATACCATAAGAGATTTTTTTAGTTTTAAAATTGTCATCCTGCAACATTTTGTTTTGAGTTTAACCCCAACAACATTAATGTGACAGAATTATGCAAACAAGGAAATTTCCATGGGCTGAATTGCACAATTTCAAGAAACAATCTGAGTTATTAAATAAACATGAGCACTGATGCATTAGCATTGAAGGGCTGTGCATTCTCTGTAGCTGTTGAAACACAGAGAATAAATACACCTTTCTTCTTCCCTGTTCATTGACTTAACACACAGGAGGGTATGAATAGTACCTGGTTAAGTGTGTGTGCAGTGCCAAACCACAGGGGTTGTTTGGGGGGCTGCTGCCTGAGATTTACCATTCAGGCAAAGTAGCACTGAGGGAAGATACAACACTGCTATAGGTGTTAAAGCAGTGCAGTGAAAGTCTAAAGTGTTTCCTAGTGCTTTAAAGATTTTCCTTTGTACTTTTATAGGATCCTTTGTGGCCTGTGACAGCAGCTGCTCTGGGATATAGTAAGAATTTCCAACTCCACCACAAATATTTTTGTGAAAGGTGCAATGCAGGCACCAACCCAGCAATGATGTACATTTCAGCTTCCGGCAACATGCTGTACTTAAATAACATTATATTCTTACCTAGCAACCTTAAGCCCACCAGAGTATCCTAGGTACTCTCCCATAAGTGAACTACTAGGCTGTATTGTTTTACAGGTGTTTTCCATTCTGTAAATTCACCTCAGGTCCTGTTATGCCTGTAAGGGCAGAATACCTTTTTTGTCTTTCAGTGCTATAGCTTCCATTATTACAAGAGTGCTGCTTGGCTGTTGTAAGGATGAGTCTTACAGAAATTAAGATAATTAAGTGATTAAGGGAAGTAAAAATCCAGTACCAACCTCTGCCTTTGCAGGAGTGAAAGCCAAAACCAGTGATGGCCATGAGCACGTTGATCTGGGATATGTCAGATGTGTAGCTGTTGGAAGAGTGGGATTCTAGGAGAATCATCCAGCAGGATTAATGGCTGGAGCAGTCTGAGGAGCTGATGGAGCTGGTCCCATTTTAAACAGGATTAGTGTAGAGAGGATTCAATTTGGGGATGCTTTCTGAAGAGTGATCCTCTTGTGCCCCAGCCTGCCTGATGGTTTTAGGGGAAGATAACTTGGATTTACCCTGGGCAGTGCACGGGAGAAACAGCCAGATTCTCAGGAGGCTCAATAACAAGTTTTGCTTGCAAACTTTGAAACATTCAGATAGAAGGTACTTAGTATATTTTAAAACATCCAGACAGAGTGAGGCACTGTGCAAACTTCAACTCAGCAAACTTGAACTTACCTAGTCTTGAGCCAGTCAACTGTTCTTCCAGTCTCCTACAGATCCACTTAGGGGTCTCTTCTAAACCTGGTGGCCTTAAAGCCCTGTGTGCTGCCCATGCCAATCTGGAGTTCTTGGTGGAGTTTTCCAAGTCAAGGTTCATGAGAGTGCCTGAGATGTGTGCAAAACCTGAGATTTATTGACTTTGCTATGGTTATAACTTGCCACAAAAACCTGTATCCTGTGCAGACTGAAGATGTATATATTTGTGGAAGGGATTAGAGTTCATACTGAGATGATGAGAGAGTTGATATGAGCAAAAGGATTATGTGAGGAGTTAGGGAATTACAGAGGTGCTTTCTATGAAACCAAGAGAGGAGGGTGCACAAGAGACCTTTGGTCTGTGCCGTGAACAAGAAAAACAGGGATCCAGACATATGCTGCCTGCACTGGGATAGAAAACTGGCATATTTGGCATCATGTGACTTGCAAATGTGTGCAAAACACATTATTCCAGCAGAAGTAGTTGATTTTTCTGAAGGCTTAGTCAATGAATATAAATGAATCAATATACTCTTACATTTTATTGGGTGATTATCAACTGGTGAGACTCCTCAGCAGAATGATGGATGTGGTTTCTTTATCTGACTGTCAAACAGAGTGTTTACATGTCATTCTTCACTTACATGAGTTTGCCCAAGGCTTGCATTATTGGTAAAAACTGTCCCATTTGCTGTATTTAATGATCTACAGGTTATCGAGCCTTCTGCAATCTTTTACTGGCTGTGACAATTTATTGCATCATGCTCCTTGCTTTTCCTACCTAGAAGAAGGTCCTTTGCAAGGATAAACACATTAATTTCTAGAAAATATGTTTAAATCTGCCAATGAAAGGTGCTTATTTCCATTATTCCAGGGGTTTAGCAGTAATTCTGTCTGAAGAGGATAGAAGAATAGGGAATGTGGGTCAAAAGACATTGACAGATAGAAGTTTATCTAACAGGCTTGCCTTTAAAGACCATTTGAGAAGGGTAACAGAATGCAGCAACGTGCCTTTGCCCTGAGCAATGGTGAGAGAAGCTGGAACCCCATAATCTCATTTCCCAGCACATCTGCGTTCCCAAAGTCAGCACTGGATGGGTGGAAGGTCTGTAGCACACAACAGTAACTCAGAAGAGCACAGAGAGTGAACAAAACATGAGCTGGGGACATATTTCCTCATTTGTAGTTTTCAGGACTTTGAATGTGTTGTTGACACCTTAATTCTGCTCTGTAACCCATCCCCCGGATGGTCACAAGAGTCTACAAATGCCAACAGACAATGGCTGCATTTTGGAAAAGGCTTCTGGTGCTACTAGTCTAAGCAAAACTAGTTGGTGTGGTCTTTCACTTCCAGTGGTTGAATGCACATGCTGGGAGCTTCAGAAAGAGTTGCTCTGACATTGTTTCCTCTGTGGGATTTTGCTGCATGCTTCTCTTCAAGCACATAGAAACAACTGCAGATTTTCTACGGTGTTTCCTGTAGTATGAAAGGCAGTGTAATCCTAATTTATTTCAAGAGGCACTGATTTGACTGTTTGACTTAAAGGGGATTTCAGTCTTCCTGATGTCATTTCAGAAGAATATCAGTGAAAAAGGTCTGCAGCAGTGCAAAACTGCAAAACTTTTGTAAAAGGAAAAGAGAATTAAGCTTCCATATTTGAGACCAGTACTGATATTTACCTTTGTCTGATTTTAAAGGCCTTGTCACATGTTACACTTACGTAACAAAAGGGAAGTACTTCACATTAGTGGTGTTTTACTGACCTGGGTGGTTTCTGTCAGTCATAGACTTCCAACTACTTACTTTCCAGGTAAATACAAAGATGACTACTAACTATGTGTAAATATAAAGAGGTGGCTATTAAAAGACAGTAGCTGTCTTTGAAAAAACATGCTCCTTGGCAGTGCCACAGAGGTGTCAGCAACTGTAGAGGAGTGAGTTAGGAGAGACACGAAGTTGTTGGTAGTTGAGAGCTGCCTGATTATTTTAAGTGAGACTCAACAAAATTAGTGCAGTAATGCATTAAAATTTCCATCTTAAATAAGCAGTTTTAAGAGGAGGACATAAGCTCCTCATAGCCCAGGTATCTTTGAGAGCATTAGAAAACAAAGGAACAGTGTTGCTGGGGTTGGTTCAGAGCCAGCATTTCCAGTCAGTTCTTTCACATGAGGCTCTCTGGCATTCTTAATGTTAAAGGAAATTAGGAAGTTCAGTCTCAGTCTATTACTCGTGTGGCTGTGATTGTTCTGGACCAGGTTCTGCTTTATCACATTCCATGCTTGTTGGGAGAGAAACAAGGTACTGAAACAGGAATCTTTGCAGAGATAATAAAGAAGACAGATGAGGGAATCTCAGGCTGCCCTAGAGAAATTGCTCCAGTGAGGTGATCCATGTCCTCTGACTCTCAGCCTCTCGTGCAGCCACAGAGAGAGACCTTGAACAACTTCAACTATGTAAGGTCTGGCTGTGATACATGAATCTGCTCCAACAACTCTCTTCCCATATCCTCAAACACACCAGAATGCAAATGTTTTGAAGATGGGGCTCATTATGTCTTATATCTCCTGTCTTTTGTGTTTTGGGTTTTTAAACTGTTCTTATTGGTATAGTCTTTATTCACACAGCACCACACTGTCTTCACTTCTCCAGAACCCACCAGTATGAAAACCATGTAGCATACATTAAAGACCCACTAAACATCAATATTTATTTCAGTCACAGAATAGACTAAGGGGAAAAATGGGGGAAACGGGCCAGTGAAAAGGAAGGACAGGCTGGATCAAGGGAACATGAAGAGATTTGGTTTGAGTCCAAATCATGCCAGCAGTGATTGTAAATAAACACTTGGTGGTGACTCAGTGGTTTCTGCTAAGTGAATGGTGGTATCTATCCTGTCTATGAAGAAGTGTCCCTGCACATCCATCCCCTGTCCTTAAACAAACTGTGGGTGTATCTGTGAGCTCAGGTGTATCTGCCAGGCCTGGAGGAATCAGAGAGCAAAACAGGTTCTCAAAGCACAAAATGACCTTTGTTGTCTCAGGGTTATCCCAGGGCTGAGGCAAAGTCATGAAAAGTGGCTCTTCTCTAGTCTACATTGTGGAGACTTTGTTGGTGGCTGGTGCTTCCTGCTTTCCCAAGCACTGACTTCCCTACTGATACAGAAGTGTCATGGAAAGTGATAGAGAAAGCTTAACTGGATGGTACAGCATCAGAAGGGGGAGGGAAGCCAAGAAAAATCCACTTGTCAACTGAACAAATTAAAAAATTAGAAAACTCAGCATTTTGTCAGTCACTTCACCCCCTGGCATTTCCTTCACAGTTAGGAGTTTAATCATCAGTAAAACAATAATAACAAAACATGTACAAGGATTCCAACCATCAGCTATTATAATTCTCTTCAACACAGCAAGACACTCTTCAGCAAATAACCATTAAGAGATTAAGTCTCTTTTTAGGAATAAATTGTTTGGTATGCTGAAGGCAAAGCCATTTTCACAGGCTTAAGGACCTTGACAACATGCTGATTGTCTATACCTGGCATAGAAGCAATGGGAAAGCCTTGGTTGTATTCTGTTCCTTTGACCAAAGTAGCATTCACTGGGGATAGTTTGCTAATGTAGCCCTTGGTTTGGCTGCTGATAAATGGGAGTGCGTATTATAATGATGCTTTCACACCAAGATCCTGAAATACCATTTTTGCTGAGAGACTGTCAAAACTTTAAGAGTTCCCCCAGAGGAAGGGGATATTAATGTTACCATTGTCCACTTTGGAGAAGGGGAAGATGGAGGCTCCAGTTTCACCAAATACAGTAAACCAGGGTCATGTAATGCCCTGCTGAAAATGCCAGTCCTGCCCTTCTGCTGCTCTGGCTGTTATTCTCACCTGCGTGCTGGCTGCTGGCAAAATTTCTTTTTCTCTTGCTCAAATATTCAGACTGAGAGATTCCTCTGGGTTAAAACTAATGTTGGGAGAAAATAGTTTGGTTTTGGTTCTTTTACCTTGCTAATTTCCTTGATCAGAGTGTTTGTACAGCTACTTGAACACTAACAAGTTTCAGGGCAGCTGTGTGAAAACTGGAACACGAGATGGGAATAGGTAGGACTTATTTATTGTGACAGTGCCACTTTAAACCAACCTAAAGCGCTCATAAAACTCTGGCCTGAGGTACAGGTAAATAGCCTTTTGAAGTGCTTGTTCACATCACTCCTGGGGGCTTCCCCAAGTCAGCTTTACTCTGGTTAAGCTAACATGCACAGGGTCCCAGTCAAATGCAGTCTGGTGGCGCTGAATCTGAATTTCAGCCAGCCTGCCTCGCCCACAGAGGCCACAGGTGAGTAGAAAGTGCAGAGGTGGCACCAATAGTGTAAGATGCAGAATCCAGTGGTCTTCATCTGTGTTCTCTAAAGCAGTGAAAAGATGTTCTCCACAGCCAGTACTTAATTGGTTATGGTGTTTTTTTCCTTTTGTTTTTATAATGGCTGATTTATGGGTGTGAAGCTTCTACTCCTCAAATGTAAGAGCAGCTGGGGAAAAAAAAAGACAAGGAAGCAATTTTTCCTGAAGTTTATTTCCTGGCAAGGCACAGTTTTCAGCTTTAAAAGGATGTATGAGGCAGAGAAAAGTCCTGTAAACATGTTCACGTGTGCCAAGGCTCCTTCAGCTTTTGTTTGAATGTGTCCCAGAACACACTGACTGTGGTTCACTGTCTTCTCATAGGAACTTGGTATTAAATTGTAAATTCCATCTACGCACAAGACAAAGAGCAAACAAGTGAGGCTGTATCATATCTCTTGCAAAAACCCTGAATCTTCATTATTTCCTCTCCCTGGCTTCTGAAATACTTTTAATCTGAAAATCATGAAAGCTGTGATCATCCCAAGGAAAATTAGAATAAACACAACTGGACAAGGTCCCTTAAGGAGGGTTTTGATCACCTGCTGCTGTGCTCCTGCAAAAGCCTTCCACCTTATCTCTGCAGCTGAAAGGGTATCACTCAGAAGAATGAGACTTCACTTTTTAAAGAAGCCTGATAGGGATCAAAAGAAGTCAAGTGGTAATAAACGCTGTGTCAGTGATTTGCTTTACAATATAATAGTACAGCATCTGCTTTTTAATTTTTTTTAAAGTGTACTGCAGGAAAACCACTGCTACATTGCTTTATTAAGGCAAGGTCATTGTTTCATTGCATTATAAAAATATCAGTTGGTGTATAAGTGTTCTTTGCATGTGCAAGGGCATGTTTAACTTTTGAACATTGAGACACAGTGTTTTGACTTTTGCTGATGATGCCATGTGAATCATGTCACATCCCTCTGAGGTGAGTGCAGAGACAGATACCACACAGCTGGATAGCACTGAGGATGTCCTCTGCAGCTTCTCAAAGGAAGCTCACCCAAAATTCAGGAGTTCCTTTCCCTGGTGCTGGTCGTCTCTTTGAAGTCAACCTCACCCAAGCTTCTGCCACATAAATGATGGGTGTTATGGTTTTTAACTTAGCAAAATGCTGTTAGGAACAGAAGAAAAAGCTGTAGTATTTTCCTCCTACCAGCTCTGCTTCCTGGTGGTTTCCTTAGGAGGCACATTTTGGTGGTTGCAGGCTGTAATCTCCTGGGATTTACTGTGCTCCCCTCTCAGAGAGCTTCTTGCAACGTGACCACTGCTCACAGCTCTAAGTACAATTATGTCTCAGTTTCTATTCTGTCTTTCAATTCAGGCACTGTGCTGAGAAATACTTCAGGTTGTTAATCTTAAGCTTTTACTGTTAGGACTTCGTTCTAAGCATGGGGAGGTTTGTTTTTCTGAAACAGAAACGAGGTGCTGAATGAGGTCAATAATTCGTATTGATTATCTGGCACGTGCATTTATCAACAGCTGATAAATAAGTGAGAAAGGTGTTGTAGATCCCAGCAGGTCTCAGAGTTGGTCAGCCCATTTTAGTCTGTGAGATCAGATATGCACCTAATGCATCCATGTTCTTAGTTCATACCTCTGTGTGCTGACGGAATTCATGAAGTCATTCAGTGTGTGTGTGTGTCTACATCTGCTTTGTCAGCTGCTGGTGATTTGCAGAAATTTGTTGCTGCTTTAAAAGCTGGATCTTGATCAAATAGCCAGTTATCATCTTGGCTACCTGATGTATTTTTTCTTTATACTATGTACTATGCCTACTTCAAAAACTACTGTCATCCTGTGCTACTTTGCACTAGATTTCTCTTTCTGTGTATTTACTTGCAGATGGGTGTGTTTAAGCATGTATTTAAATTTCAGTGCTTTTATGTCTCACTGTCTGAGAATGGGAGAGGAAGAGGGGGAACTGCCAATGAGGAAATAGTGTCTGAAAGCCAGAAGAATGGAAATAGTGAGAACTCAGGCACATTTTTAGGGAGGCGTAATGGGGAAAATAAAATCTCAATACAAATCTGAACGTCCCTAAAAGTCTTGGAATCCTGAGTGGAAACCATCCCTGGGTACTTGCATATGTACAAATGATCTGTATATAAAATTCCAAGTTCCCTATGGATTGTACAATGCCCACAGCAGATTTTTCACACTGTGTGAGGGTAATGACTTTTACTGGACAGGGTGTAACATTGGCACTTTCAACATAACAAATTATCTGGTCTGGAGAGCAAAACATTCCAGGAAATGGTGCAATTGTATTCTCAGAGTATAATAAATAGATCACTAAAGCTTTTGTGGCATTATTAGATGTTCAGAGGAAAAGTAAGTACTAAATTCACTGCCAGTGTCCAACTGGCAGTCCTTGGTATTGTGGCCTAATCTATTCTGTAGGACACTTCTCTGTCACACTGCCTTTCTTGGAAGTGGGAGACATCTATTATAGTACCTGCTAGATTAACTCTGGTGCCTCTCCTTACTGCCTGTTGGCTGTGTTTGAGGAGCAACATTCAGCCATCCCCCTGATGTGGGAAGGCTGCTGAAGTCTGGGTGCTGTGCTCATACCTGCTAATCCATCACTCCATCCCTGGTGACTTCCTAACAAAGCTTTGTCTCACAGCAAGGTTAGCTCTGAAGTCTTTTCATGGCCTTGGGGATTTTTTTTTGTTTTTCTTTTTGCAAACAACTTCTCTAAAGCAAATCACCGCTAAAAAAAACCCCAAAACCTTGAATTCTTAGTGATCTGTTTTCCGTAAAAACTAAAGAAAAAGCTTTGCCTCTGAATCTGCATGTTTGAGTTCTTGGTTGACGTGATCTAATGTTTGATAGCAGGATATAATGCTTCTCATGGTGGCATAGAAATGTATCAATTTTTCTGCCTTGGTATCCCAGATGGCCAATTCTGCAGTGCATTAGGGAGAGCCTTGCCAGCAGGTAGAGAAAGGGGATTCTTTCCCTGTGCTCAGCCCTGGGAGTCTGCAGTGCTTTGTCCTGTCCTGGTCTCCTCAGTACAGGTAAGAAATGGACATACTGAAGGAAGTCCACTGAAGAGCCATGAGGTTATTAAGGGATTGGAGCATCTAACATGAAAGGAGAGGCTGTGAGAGCTGCAGCTATTTACCCTCAAGAAGAGAATCCTTGGGTGTGTCTTGTCAGTATGTATAAATATGTGAAGGAAAAAAGTGAAGATGACTGAGGAAATGGGCACAAACTGAAATACAGAATATTCCATTTACATGGAAGGAAAACTCCTCTAGTGGGAGCATGATCAAACGCTGCAACAGGCTACCCAGCATGGTTCTGGAGTTTCTGCCTTTGGAGATACTCAAAACCCAAGTGGATGTGGCCCAGAGCAGCCTGCTCTGGTTGACCCTGTTTTGATCAGGAGTTGGGCTTGGGGGATGCCTTAAGATGCTTTCCAACCTCATTTTTTCTGTGCCTCTGTGCTGTGTGCAGGCTGACAAACCCCAGGAAAAGCCTGTAGGAAGCAAAGTCAGGCTACTGTTGACTGTTCTTAGTCTGCTGTCAGGATAAACTGAAGAGCCATGAGGGAGCTGTAGGGAGAAGACATCTCCCTGATGTAGGGAGAAGAGGACTGAAGGGATTGTAGTTGCTAAGTTGTTTCAGAACAGTTTGGGATCATAAGTTTTCACTAAATTATTTGAAAAACCTCGTTTACAGGATATCATCTATTCCACTTTATTTTTACTGAGGTTCATTCAAAAATTCTGTCTTTTATTTGAGATAGTAAACCCTAACTCTGCTCTCAAGTATTGTCAAATTGGAACTTAAATGGTAGCGAGTTGCATTTACAGAGAGATTTAGGATCACAGAATAATTCATGTCAAAAGGGGCCTTAGGAGGTTTGTACTCCAACCTCCTGCTAAAAGCAGGGTCAGCTCTGAGGCCAAAGTCCCTCAGTGCTTTGTTAGGTTGGGTCTTTTAAGCCTCCAAAGTTGGAGATTGCACATCTCTAGGCAACCTGTCCCAGCATCTGGCTGTCCTCATAGTGAAAAAGATTTTCCAGTCTGAACCCTTGTCTCTTTAACTTTTTTCCTTAGGTGAGTGAAGATCACAAACAGGTGCCTTTTGGATTCTTCAGGGGTGTATGTGCAGTCTAAATCTCTTACTCTCTGAGCACTTCTAGGACTTCCCCTATGCCCTTTCCTTTATTTTGAAGCATAGAAGGGCATCTGAAAATCTTACCCAATATCTCCTGGGATTCACAGCTTTAAGAATTTGCAGGATTAAAACTGAATTCTCTTCCCTTTCTAAAATAATAACTTCCTTGTGCTTACAAGGAATGATTTAGGATTGGGAAAGTCCTTGATTTGCAGGAGGGTATGTCTGGTGAAATATAACCAAAGCATTTCTTTTTAAACATTTCCTTCTGTTAACTTTGCTGATAATGATGTGGTAGAGGTCAGAGCTAGGGCCATAATTACATGAAGTTTGCAAAGAGAGGAAAGCTCCAGAATTCCTTTCACACTGCCTAGCGCATTTCTAGGAAAATGTTCTAAAATGCAAAGAAAACTTGTGTGTGAATCTTAACACATCTGTGTATATCAAACAGATTTTATTTCTGAATAGTGTCTAAGGTAGCAAACCTCCAAGTCAGCTCCAGTAGCATATTTTTTCATGTGTGGCAAAGGTTAATTTGGTCATACTTGTTACTCTAACCATAGCTGCCTTTTTTTTTTCTTCTTTGTGGCAGTGTTTGCTTTTTCTCTGTCCGTTTCTTGTTGTTCCTAAGAACAGATATTTGCCAAAACAAATGTATGTGAGTGATAAAAGCAAAGAGGAATGTCTGTTGGACCACAGGAAATTTCCTGTGCAGGAAGAGATCTTAGGACTTCCTGTGGAACAGAGCATTGTGGGTCTGTTGGCAGAAGTCCCTTTACCACAGCTGCAATTAACCAGAGGAGGGTGGAAAATAGTTGGCACTGCCTTTTGCAGTCACATAGCTCAGAAGAGCCTGAACCAGACACTTAAAAATCCACAGCATAAGCAAATGGTAGATCAGAGTGGGTTTGCAGATCATTACTCTCAAAACCAAAACAAAGAAAATAAGAATAGTGCAGAATTTCAGGTCACCTCTGCTCATACTCCCATGCTGCCTGCCCCCCTTACAGACTAACTCAGTGTACATGGTACTATCCCAAAGTTTGATGCTGCTAGAAGGAGACCTCTTCAATGAAATGTGTCCATGGTACCTATACTTTGTACCCCACTGTACCTTGCAGGATTTACAAGACATTGCTAGTCAGCCTGTACTCCCCAGCAGGGTTTTCCCATGTCCCTGTATGAGGCTTCCCAGTGGGTACTTCCAGGTAAGTTCAAATCTCCAAACAAGCCATGTCCCACGTGTTGTATTCAATCTCTGTGATGCCAGAAACTTGTTCTGATTGCCTGAATTTCAGCATGGAAGACCCTTCTTTTTGAGTGATCTTTATTTTTGCTCATAGCAGATGTGCATCTCTTTCCCCAGCCCTCTGAATCAACACTTGCAGGAAGCAGGGGATCTGTTTCTAGAAAAAGGAGTGAGGAGACAAAAAAGGAAGGGCATGGGATGCTATCGTAAAATGCTATAGTAAAAAAGAAGGGAAGAGACAACGGGATAATAAGAGGAAATGAATGTAGTTCAAAGAGTAGGGGACAGAAAGAAAAAGACACCAGGAGCACAGATTTTATAAAAAGGGAAACTAGCCAGTCTGGAGACAAATGTATTTTTTTGTAAGAGTGTGTACAGAGCATGATTAGAACCTACACAAGACGGAATTTGTGATGCAGGAGGTATCAAACCCATTATTAGGTGATGGCAGAGTGAGCTTGATATGGACACTTGTCACTTCATCCTAGACTGCAGTCACAACTTCATCCATGGGGACAGTTGTGTGCCCTCTGCCTGTACCAGTCCTTGACCTCACTGGGAAGGTGCCACAGAAAATGCCCCTGAAATGGTGCCTGCATTGTAGTCTGTGTTCAGTGTGACATTAAGGCTGTTGACTCTCTCCAGAGAAGTCAAACAGAATCTGACTGTGACATTTAAACTTTAGCCTTGTGAGCCAAACTTGACCACAGTGGTCTCACATGGGAATTTCTGAGCCTCTCAGGTGGCTTGATTCTCCTCACAGAGTTTGGACTGTGACCTGGTGCCCTTGCCTCTGCTGCTTCAGCATTTGGTTTTTTCCTCACAGCTGTGTGCATGTTCACTCTTTTTTAGTACCAAGGAACTCTTTGTTTGCTTGCTGAGTGCTTCCCCACAGGAAATTTCCTGTGATGGAAAACTCTGGGGAAGCTTCCTGTCAGAGGAGAGGCTGCAGGGGGCAGATAACAGAGACTCTGGAGGCCACAAACCGCAGCAGCTGAGGAAGCGCCGTCACCTGGCGCTTTCTGCCGAGGGAGGTTGGGCAGCAGGAAAAGCCAACCACTGTCTTGAGTGATCTGGGCTGATAGGACAGGGGAACTTCTCACTGGAAAACCCACAGCTGCCATTGCCTGCTGAAGCCTTCACTGAGGCTGGGCACTGTAACCTGGTGGTGTTGAAGCCAGGTGTCTGGAAGCTGTGGATGAATTTTTGTGACGGGGGCTCCCCATGGGTCAGTCAGGTCAGCACTTCTTGGGCCCTGAAGAAAGCCTGTGTTAAGTGTCCCACTGTGAGCTGGCCACCAGACGTGGCTCTGAAGCTCACAACCAGCTCAGGAAAAGAGTCATTGCCTGATGGGAGAACAGCACATGTTGATAATGTTGCCTATATCCTACCAGTTGTTTTCCTTTTCTTCTTGGGTCCCCTCTTTAGGTGCCATTACAATTTTTGAGCCCATGGCTGACCCTGGCAGTCTCTAAAGAACCACTTTGTATCACTTACTGGGATTTTGTCTTACATTGGTGCAAAAAGGATGGTCTGGCTGTCAAATAACTGTGAATGGCACTCCAGGCTCCATCAGAGACCTCTTGTCATTTTGCACTGGGAAGCACTGGAGCTTGGTGAGCTCTTACGAACTCTGGCCTGTGACTGCTACAGTGTTTAATTAGTCCAAGGCTGACTAAGGCTGTCCAGGGCAAAATTAATTTCAGGAAAGCACCCTGATGGCAGAGCTCTCCATAGGCATGCAGTCTCAATGGTCATGATGTTGCCTCTGCAGTTGGGTGGGACCTTAGGCAACACTAAGGCAAGTAAAGAACCTGAAAATGACCTTCATCCTTCCACAGCTCTTGCCTTTTAGCCTTGCCATGCCTCAGATTGCTCCTATGTAATGTTGGGATGGTAGTGCTTCTTTCTGCCCCTGCTGGTGTCTCCTCTGTCAAGCTAAATGTCGGACTTCAGAGTTGTCAATCTGTCAGCCCAGAGATGTGCCAGCCTTGTAAACCCCACTTTGAGCTTCCCTCTCACCAATCTACCCTCTGCTCTTCTTCCCTCTGCAGTGTCCCTTTCAACTATTCAAATTTTTCCCTGTCCCTACCATACCTCAGCATTCCATGCTGTCTGCTGAATTCATCTGTACCACACAATGATTTTAACAATTCCTCACACAGTTACTGGATCCTGGTAACATTCTTTAAGCCTTCTTGTTGGTAGTTCTCATCTCCATTTGTGATCTGTTGCCTAAATATTGCCTACACAATGGGGTTTGTTGTCTGTATGTAATTCTTCTGCAGGTTGATTTGTCCCAGGCACGTATGGCAATATTTTGCCAAAAGATGAAAAAAAATTCAGACATTTTTACCTTAATGTTCCTGTTTTTCTTCAGACATCAGCCTCTTGAATCTGGTGAAGGCACATTATTTGCTTCTTTGCTTTCCTATGTGTTCTGTTTTAAATACTGAGGTTAAGAGCAAATTAAATTGGACTATGAAGCCCTGAAAGAATTTCTTTAGGTCTGCTCCCCCTAGACTAGGAAAAGCAGGTGTTTTAAGCTTTAGTTTTTGATATAATTTCAGTACAGCCTTCTTTCAGCCACCAGTGACTGTTGTGGTTTGATTAACAGACTCAGAAATGTGTGCAGTCTGGCCAGCTGGCTGTCATTTCTTGGCTAAAAGGGGAGCCCACATTGCAAGTGCTGCTTCTCAGCTATGGGGCAGACAGGAGTGAAGCACTGCTGGATCTTGGGTCTCCTCAGAAAGAAGCAGAGATACAGCTTCACAGTTACATGTAGCCATCAGTCCCTGCATTTTGTAACCTGCCATGGGTCAGAGGTATCTGGGAAAAAATTGCAGGCCCATTTTCTGGGGTGAGTGGTTGATCCCCTTGTTTTTCAGGTTTCCAGACAGTTGCCAGTGTAAGAACTTGGGTTTGATAGATTTTCTACTTTTTATCTGTTGCGGCTGATATTTCTTTGCCAGGACAGAGGCCAGTACATTGATGTTGAACTCTCAAAATGTCCAGTGCCCCAAGACCTGAAACAGACTTGAAGAGAGGAAGTTTCTCCCATACTCTCAATACCCCTGTGCTGGGTTGTGCGGAGGGGAGAGAAGTCTGCCTGTGCACAGGCAGCAGTGAGAAGAGCTCAAACTTGGGGTGGGGCAGAAGGAAGAGCCTGCAACAAAGAGGTTGGTCAGGGAGGTCAGCATTGCCCACTGGCACAGCTGGAATTCCAGAGGGAGTGATGTGAAGTTGTGCTAGGAGGATGAGTTTCTTAATCTCACCTTTCTTTTGCTGACATACACACCTGCTGCTGCACAACTTGCTGGAAAAATGAGCCGGAGTTGTGGCAGGGTGTCTGATGCCCCCCAGAGTGATGGTTCCTATAATAAATGACAGTGTGTTCCTGCTGCTGTGGGTTGTCCCTTTAGCAAAAAGTGGCAAAGGTCTGTAGGTTGGCTGTAAAAGGGCCAACCCTCCTCCTGCTGACCCATGCAGGTTTCATTATGATGCCACGATGGAATTTCTGAGGGTTGTTTTTAAAATTTTCACCACTACTCATACTTTAAAAACAAGGGAAAAAATTACACTCAGTATATTTATTCTCCATTATAGCTCCTAAGGTTTTAAAGGTGAAGAGATGTCAGAATTAACATTGCTTGTAAGTACCTTGGTCCTCCAATTACAGAAGCCTTGCATACGTGTCAACACATGCAAAGTCTGGGCTCTGGGGCTGCATGGAAAACTTCACTAAATACTGATAAAGAGGAAAGGGGGTGAGCCTTAGTCAGTAGAGGGGATAATGGCAGGAGAAAGCACTTACTGTTCATTTTAAAAAATGCCATTTTGTTTTAATAATTTGTAATGCTAATAATACACTAGGGAATCTGTGATATAATGTGTAAACATAATAAAGTATTGGGGAAATTCAAGTACACTACAGATTGGCTATTAAATATTTTCAGTGAAGTAAAGTGAAACAGCTCAAGGCTGCAAAGAAATGATCCAACTGGCAGATTAATAAACTGAGAATTCACACCCTTAATTTGTAAATATAAATAATAAAGTTCAGAAGTGAAATCATTAATAGACCTTATCTGTCACTAAACTTTCTTAATATTAATTTTTAATACTATAAAAGTAGTGTCTTTAAAACAAATTCTTCCTAGAAGGGGTAAACAATGTAACATTTTACTGGTTTTCTAAAATATTCTAGATTGAAATAAAGAGCTTTTACAACTGGCTTTCAAACTGGTTCTTGTAACAATTACAGAAAATTTTGTTTAGCTCAAAATCTTTCTTACTCCAAAACTCACAGTAGACCTTACAGTAAGTGTTACAAAACCAAAACCCAAAAGAGAGCTTGCATCTTGACTGCAGTTGGAATGCAAAGTTTGGATTAACGCCAACCTTGAAGTATTGCAAATTTCTTCCATTTTATTTTTTCAGTGGGTCTGATATTGTAGAGTCAAACAAACTTTGTTGGGGTCTCACCGTTCTCGTGAATTTTGTAAACTCTTGGTTTTCCTTTTTCCCTCAATGTACTGCCCGTGGAGATCAAAATGTTTCCTCCTATAGCAAAATCTGTGGTGTTACCCCATCCTTTCTGTTTTGTTCAGTTTTCATGAGCTGGGGATTTGGGAAAAATACCAATAAATGGCAACCTTTTAATAGCTTTGCATGGAGATTGCAATCCAAGGAAACTCTCTGGACAAAAATAGTATTTCTCTCCTGTCTGTGCATTGCCATGCACCCTGGGGTCCTGGTTTATGATTGCAACTGAGACACTACAATTATGCAGAGTAATAATGCAGGCCTGTTGAATTAAATGATGAAGGTAATTTGATTTGAATTAGGATTAGCATCTCCTGGCCCGTCACGTGGACCAGGGCCTTATAGTATGAGCTGCTCTAGGGAAATAACTGTGTTCTGTCTTTCTGTACAAACAGGGCACAAGGCCCACTGGTTTAAAGATACTTGGTATTTTTAAGCTGCCATGAAAAATAAGGCAAGGGTTTATTTTGTTAGGAAGAACTTCAGAATGTGTTCAAATTTCAGCATGGTCCTTTCCAGAGTAAAAAACCTGGAATTAAGGTGACACACACAAACACCAAGATAAAAATGTATATTTTTAAGAAAGAATTTGACCAAGAGAAGGGCAGGTTTTTCAGCCCTTTCTTTTCATGGATGGCAGTTATCCAAGTGAGACATCCCACTAAAATCACTGGAATTGCTCACAGGAATATGAGTTAAACCATGCAGCTCTCAGTGTCTTGTTTATTACTTAAACAAGACTTAAATTGATGCAATTTGGTATTCATCTTCCTTTCCACTATTTATGAGGGTTGCTTCGCAATTTTGCATTTATCTCAATTTTTACAATGCAAGTATGGATATTGCTTACAGTTTTGTTTAGAATTACTTCTAGTTTGAACAAATGTCAATTGCTTATTTTAAAACAAAAGTAATTAGTAGGCTTTCATTTAAAAACAGAAAGGAAAACACACAGCCATTTTGACTGAATATGAAAGGAACCTATACAGAGAAAGCTGAATTCTTTTTGCACTAACAGCACAATTTTCTTTGTTTCACATTGTGTAAGAGTAGAGTTACCAAAATGTATACCAGCTTTTTAAAATAAATGAAAATTAATCAGTAAATGTTTAATAGAATGAATATTGAGATTATCTAATAGAAGGTTTTCCTAGTGCTTTTCGGGCACATGGAGAACTTACAGAGTAGAGAGAGAAAGAAAAAGAAGAGGAAAAAAATATATGCAAAGCCAGTTGTGTAGAGTTATGCAAATGACCTTATCAGGGCAAGCAAAAGGCCTCTCCACCATGCCTGCCAATTTGGAAATGGCAGCTGTGGACTCACTCAGCTCCCTCTTCCTGAGGAGGTGCAGCTTTAGCCTGTGATGTTGGCAACCACACCATGAAAGGAGATTAAAAATTGCCTCCTCTTTTGTGTCTTTTTATGAAGTTGGCAGAGATGTTAAATGAGTCCTGGAGCGGGCAAGCACCCTGACGATATCCCAGTGCCATTTTTTTCAGTTTCATGTGGGTTCTAGCAAATGAAAGGAGCAAAGAAACCACCAGGCTTTGACAGGGGTACAGAATCAGTCCCAGATTTCTCTCCAGGCACTGGTATCCATCCATCCTGACTTCCAGTTTGAAGGGAGAAGGCAAGAAGAAACATTACCACTGATTTTCACAGGAGATGCAGACATGCTTTTCATGTTTGAAAGCCAGTGTTTTCAAAACCTTGAGCAGGCACTAACTGGTCTGTTGTTTAACATTCAGCTGGGTGGGTTGAATTTGTGGTCAATATGACATTTTGGTGAGGATTTTTCATAGCTAGGGTTGGACTCAGTTGTCAGGAGGAGACCAGAGGGTACAGTCAGATGAAGGGGTTGGCTGAAGTGTTAACTCTGGGCTGGGTGCATGCACTGAGGGTGCATCCAGTGTGTCAGTGCTGCTTTATTCAAGTTGCTGCTTCCCAGGCTTAAAAGATAAACCATGTGTGTAGCATTACGTAAGCAAGAGGGTAAACACTGAAAAAAAAAAACCAGGGAAGAAAACAGTAACAGTGCCATTATTTTTTTTTTTTTGTACAATGCATGCTGCTCACTCCTTGTTTTCCTTCTGATAACGCCAAGATATTTATGTGCAAACAAAAGGTTCCTCTTGCCGAGTCAGCCTCCTCCTCCTCCTCCCACCTGATTCCGTCAGCAGAGTTGCAAAAGCACGACTGTGACAGTGCTAAATGAATAAGGCTGAGATTGGATTGACAAGAGAAATCTCCTCTTCACATGGTGTGCACACCTCAGGAGTAGTGGGGGGAAGAGGAAGTCTAGAAAAAAAATCCAAAATGAGGGATCACAAAATATTTTGTTAAAAATTAATCATAGTGCTTTCTTTTGAGGATTAATCTTTGAGGGAAGTGGTGTTTCAGGACTTAAATCAACAAATTTGGTCACAGTGGGGAAGACACAATATTCAACAGGACCAATGGCCATTCCAGCAGCTTTGGAAAGAAGATAAAAGAAAGAAACACTCTAATTTATTAAGGAATAAGCCAACTCACAAACAAACCTTTTCTGAATTTCCATTGTTGTTTATCCAAACACCTGAATAACAAGGGTGTAAATCTTTTCTGAAACTGCGTTCATGTCCTCAGAAACTGCATGGTCTCAAACACGGAGGACTCCGTTTTCATGAACATTCAGTACTTGGGTCCATATGCTCTGTGTTTATTATCTGCCAGAGAGGTGTGAGACATCTAGTTTGCAGATTTTCTCAGGGCTTCACGGGAAATTTTTGACACTTTGCATTCCCTAATGTCATTTTGTGTGAAATTGCTGAAGAAGGCTTCTCCCACTCCTCAAATTGACAATGTGCCCGTATCTGCATTTCTGCCCCATGCTGTCAGTGCCAAACTGATTGACCCCATTCATGGAGGGTGGGGGAGGAGAGAATCATATTAGTAAGCAAAGTATTTTAGAAAAGTAGTTTTCTACTTGAAACTTGTTAAGAAGAAAGAAAAGACCTGGGAATGTCAACTTGCTTTGCACTTATGGGTATCAGTGACCTTAGTAGTTTCTGTAATGTAGGAATTATAAAAGGGAGGAGCTAAGGCAACCTGCAAAGTTAGGTTAGGTGTCTTTTCTTCAAAATGTAGTTCAACATCCTTTCCTAATGTTCATTTTTGCTTCCTACCTTCTTAATTCTCCAATCTGTCTTTTTAAAAAATGATATTCCAAGCTTTGCAAGTCGGTTGTGAGTCAGTCTTCCCAGGAGAACAAAAACTTGGGATGATTTGGAAGTTACAATACAAAAAAATGAAGCAAAACTGGTTTGGACTCTAAAATAAGCAAGTCCTGAAGCATTAGAAAAACAGAAGAGAAATTACTTCATGGAGACACCTCTGTATTTCTCCTGACTTCAATGTCATTGCAATTGTCTGAGATTTTGTGAGTAAAAGTGGTGTGTGAACAGACAGACCTACAGATCTGGATTTCTGCAGCAGATAAGATAAATTAATTAGACAAGTGTCCTTCACAGAGCTGACTGAAATTTGCCAATATACGGGGGAGCACAGCTAAGACAATTTTAATTAGACAGGTTGGTGAAAAAGCATTTCAACTTCATTTTCTCAGTATCACATAATGAAGTGTATGAGGACTCCAGTAGTTTCAGCTGGCTCCTGGGGACATGAGCATGGTATGCACACCATCATGCTGTCACTTTGCTTGTACACTGAATCCCTTCCCTCTCCTCTTTGCCCATATTGTAGTGTCCTCCAGGCAGGTGGTCCTCCTGCTTGTCTTTTATGCTGCCTGGCACAGCTGTCAGCCATGTAAAGAAGCCATCAGATGTTGTTAAATATTTCTGACAGGTGATACAGTTTGGTTCTCTTTCCCAGTACTTAAACTTACTTAACCTTATTTAGCCTCACCCCTGCAAAAGAGGTGGCACTGTTAGTGGGACTGAGGGGTGAGTTCTCACTCCTCCCTGCTGTCACAGCTCCACAGCCCATTCCAACTCAGCTCTGGGGACTCACAGCACACAGTGCCCCTCTCCAAGGACAGGGGTCCCCTTTCCCCTGGCACATTTGCAGCAGTTCATTGATCATAGCAAGCACAGGGATGGTCATCCTTCCTGTGGGAAAGGAAGGGTGGGAAGGACAGACGTCCTGGTGGTAGGTTCACTGATGTCGAGGTCACTAAGTGTCTGTACAATAGGATTATGTGGCTCTAGGAATTGTGTATCTGGGATGATACCAGTTATTCATCATTACTTGGTGTCTGCAGCCTCTCTCACTGCACCTTCCCAGTGGCAGGAAACCCAAAAAGCTGGATGAGGCACAACCTTCTTGTGATTTAGCTCATCCATTTGTATTCCTTTTCATTCAAAGCTTGATCCTTTACTGGAACTGCATAGGTAAATCATTTGCCTCTATTGACATTGCAATCATTTTTCCACTCTTGGAAGCAAGCCTTTCTCAGTGACATCATCCAGATTAAACTCAAGTGATACAGCAAGCCCATGCATTATTTTCCAGTGGCATGACATGTTCCGTAACAATACTGGCTGAAGCATTTTCTCCATTCTCTGTTACCACATCCAACTTGTTATTCTTTTTGCAATTTGCCATCTCCCTGCCAGTTGTGTTGACCTAACTGTTAGTGCCGTTGTGCTCTTGATCTGTTCAGAAAGCTGATCTTGGCAGAAACCAATGTACATATAGACCTGAATACAGATGATCTCCCTCATCAAGGACACACCATAGCTTCTCCACCAAATGCACTGGCACATCAATGTGGTGGCCAGAAAACATGACTAAGTCAACATGGTCACTGAACACTACATATTGTCCAAGGTGACACCTAGGATGAGCTTGTTTGAAGGACACTGTAGTTATTGCAGACATCCAGGCACTGAGGTAGAAATTAACCCAAACAGGATCTTGCATGCTGTCCCAATTGATGAAGTTAATTTCTTATTCCTTTCAAGTGGTCCTGAGTAGAAGTACTCACACCTCAACTTTTTGTGACTTCCATAGAAATAATAAATGCAAGCCAGTTTTTTGGGGACCTTAATATGAGAAATTAGTGGGCATGCTGACTGGCTTCAGAGCAAGAAGGAGTTAAATGCTGGAGAGGAAGCAATTCTCAAGCTGCAGCAAAGATAATCATGATAATTTATCATCTGATAATCAAAGAGCACACACTTAATTCGTTCTCATTATCAATGTATTTCAAGCACAAGTACCTCAGTACAAGAGGCCTTTCTGAGCACAAGTTCCACTGGAAGGTTAAAGGGCCCCATGGAAATGAAATGCAGCTACTTCTCCTGAATGGGTGATGTGCTGTAGAGCCGTTTGGAGTCCATCTCAGTGGCCTTCTTGTCCCCTGAACGTGGAAAAGCATCCCTGGCATCTAGAGCTGTTCTTTGAAGCACTTCACCTTTCTCTAGGACAGCAGTGTCTTCTTGGAGAAATGACTGACAGTTTGTAAGAGCTGTAGGGATTTGGTTCATTAAGGAACCATCAAGAAACGAAGCTAAATCTGGAGTTTTTAATCATGCCAGAACTCCAGTTTGCAACATCTTGGGAGTGAGAGATGTCTGTGGCATGCTAAGAGTGGGCTTTTACCTCCGAAGATGCGGTTCACAACTAAGTACACTGTGCAGTGTCCAAAGTTGTTATATGTACAGTTTGCACCAGTAATTTAATATTTAATGGCACCTGAAGGCAGGTCTTTCCATAAAGCACAGAGGAACTCGTGTACTGGTGTATTGAAGCAGGCTGTCATAGCCCTCTTGCATGAGGACTCTGCAGAGAATGCCTGCATGAGCAAGACATCCAAAAGCAAAATCAGTTACAGTAAGAGTATGACATACTTTTACCACATGTTGTTGGTAATTTTTTTTCTGTGGTGATTTGCTTAATGGTTACAGGCAAAGCATGCCATGGTTCTGGGCTGTGCTGCCAAAATCTGCTTTTACAGTAGCAGCACAAGTGCAGCTGCAGCTCATGAGCCTTGGAGCCCCAGTGCAGAGGAAGCCAACAGATGACATCTTGCTGTTACGGCATAGACGGTTCTGTAGTGGAGCTGGCCTCACGTTCCCTGGAAACAGCCTGGAAAACATGTTCTTTGTGTACACACTCCCCCCTCCCCAGCTCTCACAGTCACAGTTGAGTTAGGAAACAAAGTCCCAGCCAAAATTCCTCAAGGGAAAGGGACCCAACTTCTTCAGGATGTGAGTCTCTGAGAACTAAATCTCCCTGTGAGAAAAAGGCAG
Source organism: Hylia prasina (assembly GCA_013397195.1). NCBI lineage: Eukaryota > Metazoa > Chordata > Aves > Passeriformes > Sylviidae > Hylia > Hylia prasina. Next base: position 222,135 of record VYXD01004345.1, on the reverse strand, counting down.
TTTCTTAATACGAAGGATTATAATGTTGGTGGTGGTGTTTTGTTGATATGTGAATCTGAGATTTCAAAACTTTCCACTTGATTCAGCTGTACAAAAAGGGCTTCCTGACCCCTCTCTTACAAAACTGTAGGATCTCTTTAAATTTGCATCCACTGGAAGATCAAGGTGGCATCGCTGTTGGTAGGTTGAAGTGATACATTGTGGAAAGGAACCATCTTAATTTTAGGCACCTGTATTTATTTCAACTGGCAACTATTTCTTCAGTTTTTCATATCTTTCAGCAGTGTTGATCAGGTACCTAAACCTGGAGTTTCTTGTTTGGTTACCAGCATTACTGCTACATACTGTAAACATGGTAATAATCTGAGCACTCTGCTCCACTGTACAGCAATTAGGTAGCAGGCAAAAAACCATATGTAGGTCAAGACTATCAAGATCAATTTATTTCTGATTACTTACAAATCTTCAAACCCTCAGCCAGAGATCAAGGCCATATTGTGTTAAAAGAAAGAAACAACACGTGTTGACAGTTCATTGTAATATGAAGTTGGGTTGTTTACCTTAACGCCAGGATGCATCAAATAATTGATACAAGAAGTGGGAAGGTAAAGTAGGTGTAAAAGATGTAAAGATGTCCTGCATATGTCCAGTTGTCAAGAGGAGCAGAATAGATTTCCTGGATTTGGTCCCTCAGTGTATGGGCAAGCATCCAGTGCCTTTGTGCCTCACATCTATAAAACAGGTATAACAATCTAATTTGTCTGCAGCTGAAAGGCACTGTGTAGTGTAAATGTGCAAGCATTACTAAGTAACAGCAGTGGCCATAGCCCAGTGCAGAAAAAATGTAAAGAATGCTTTTTAGACCTGGAATTTTGACCTGGATTGAGATTAAATTGGTTTGAAACAATAAAGAATTGCTGAGAAGAAAATGAAAGTTTTTATAATCCCTTGACTTCTGCTGGCAAAACTGTTTGCTTCTGGCAGTATCATTGCTTGAGCTAACTACCCTGTGACATTGTCAGGGCTCAGCTGCTCTTGTTTAGGATGTAGTTTTTGCACATACAAGGAAAAAACCAAAAGAAGACATTTCTTTCAGCTCCTTTTGGAAGGGAGCAGTAGGAAAGCAATGTCTGCTCCATGGACAGCAGCCAAAAATTGGTTGAGAAGAAGTCAGGAGTAGATTAAGACTAACTGGGAGCAGATCCAAGCCAGCCTTTCCCCCCTCCCCATCCCAGTGCCACTGCTGGTGTAGCCCTGACTGCTGTGGCAGGAATGCCGTGGTGTGGCAGCGGCAGAGCGGCTGCTGGCAGCCAGGCAGTGTCCTGCTGTCCATGGCTCACTGACCCTGCTACACTCTGAACGTGCTGCCCAGATGGAAAGAGGCAGCCTTCACCCTGCCCTGGAAGGAGAGCTCTTGTCAGGCTTCTGGGAAGGTTTTGCAAACACCATGAAAGGAAGCTGGAACCATCCGCGGAGTTCTTGAAAGCTCTTGGACATGGCTCATGGAATGAGTGCCTAGAAAACCCGCTGGTCTTTTCATCACCTCTGTGGTTGCTCGCTTCTTCGGTAGCTTTTCCTTTCAGAACCTCAAATCCAACTTCAACACACAAACCAGCACCATTTTCTAGACTGGTTTGTCCTGGCCTGGGTGAATTCTGTTTCAGGCCATAAACTACCCATCAGCAGCTGTAATATTTTGTGCTCCAGCACTGTAATATTTTCTGTTTCTGACTAATCCCAGAGTGGGGCAGCTCACAGAGGACATCCTAATATCCACTTACTCTATAGGTTTATTCTGGATAATGCAGTGGGAACAGAAGGGAGACAAGTGGCTGCTGTGGGTCAAATATAGATCTCACTTCTAAGAAATGCAGCACAACTGGCCATATTAAACCATTGGGGTTGCACTAGAAGCTTTAGTCTGACATCAGGTACAACTCCAAGGACTTCAGGAATTGGTCAGCAGTGTTCAGGGACTTTTCTGACTTGGTGGGGCGGGGGGTCATAGACATGGCTGAGTAATTTTGTCTGAGAAAGTTACTTTGTTTACTAACTTGTCTCTGCATATAAAAGGGGTTGGGCATAGAGTGAGAAAGAATATATTCTCAATTTTGAATTCTGTAGTGTGGCTTCAAATTTTCTGGGGTTTTTGTACTGGTGACTTCATTTGCCATCGTTAATCAGTGAGCTGTCTCAGCCCAGCAAGCTGATTTAGAGTCCTGCTTGTGCATTTGATCAGCAAATGCAAACCATGTTGTAGTGTCAGCAGGTCAAACGAGGTGATGGAACATGGGATTTTCACCTCAGTTCCAGAAAGGGCCATAGTTGCTTCCAGGAAGCTGAGCTTGGCACAGGGTGTGTGCAATTGAAAAGATTTATTTCCCTGTATGAGAGCTTGTTCTAATCAAGCATTTTCCAATCAATATGTTTCTTACTTTCCAAAGGCTGCATTAGGAAAGCAGTTTTATTTATTTTATGACTCTGAAGCCCTGAGGGATTTGGATGTGTCAGCTTCCGAGGGTCTCTGTACAGGCAGTGAAAGGAGAAAGGCTGGGTCACAGGCCACCACACCAGCAAAGGCAGCATGGCAGAAACCCATGGCAGAGCTTCCCTGGGTTGCTTTCTGCAGATATCTGCACACATGGAGGCCCCAGAGCAGGCACAGTGCACAGAGCATTACCTGCACTTGTGCTCTACCTCTAACACCTTGTTCAACAGGACACCAGGAGAAATAAGCCTGTGCCTTTTGTTGCAGATTACTACTGGAAAAGCTGTTTTGCCCTCTGTTCCCAGCAGTGTAGGAGATTCCCCAAAGCCTTGTCATTCTGATTACAGGCACTTTCAAACCTTCTTAAAGAATGCGCAAGCCTCACTTGTGGTCTCTTTTCCTGCCACAACTCTGTTCCCTATCCAATCATTTTTCCTCAACAAGACCTGTAAAGGGGCATTTTTATCTGCTGCCATGCATTTCCTTTTGTGCCAGTTCCATACTCAACCCACCAAATAATTCTCCCTGAGGATTAGCCAGGATTAACCTTTTCTTCATTTTCTACCTTTGCTTATCTCTGGGCCTGGAAGTACAGGCCCTCTTTACTATAAGATGAGGCAGTCCCTGCAACCCAACAGCAGTGAAAAACCACTGCTTCTCCACTGCCGGGGTCAAGGGGCACCTGCTGGAAAGAGCAAGTGGTCAGGCACATCACTGCACACAGACTTCTGTCCCCTGCTCTAACAGCAAGTGCACAGACCACCAGCAGTACAGGATTTACCCTGTGACAGGGCTACATCTTCCATATGTATGCTAAGCCCAGAACAGTCCCTGAGGGCACTTATTTACACTCTCCATCTGCATGGGAATAGCTAGGCATGCCACAGGTTTCTGTCACCTCTGAGGAACTGGAAAGACTTCCCGAGGAAGCAAGACCTTTACCCTTCCTGTCTTTGCCTTCCATAGCAGTGATACTTCTGAAGAACTGCTGAGCGCCCTGTGGGTGCTGGGTGCTCTGGGGAAGTCACTTGGGTTAAGAGATGGATGCAGCAGTCCCAGCGGAGAAAGCACAGAATTGCTGCCTCAGGAGGACCTCAGTACCTCAGTCTGGCATGATCTCATGCTGCTGTTGAGCTCAGCACTGCCCTGCTGGGGACAATGTGGTGGTGGTGGTTCTGTCACATCCAAGCACAATGCCAGAACAGGGCCCCTGGGTCTGCTGCAACAATCAGTGACTCCAAACAGGGAACCAGAGAGCAGCACACACAGCATCAAGGCAATGTTGAACCAGCATTGTTTGAAGCAGCTGTGCAGCATTTTGCACTTCAGAGCATTTTGGATGTTAGCTGGCAATGTCCTATGACACCTCTTTGCATTTTGGTAGTCCAGCATTCCAAAGAAAGATGTGAGACAGGAAGGGACTTTGAAAGTTGCTCTGGCAGAGCCTGAGAGAAGAATATAAATCTAATCATATCCTTTTCTTCCAGACTGTGTTGCCTTTGTACAGAAATTAAGACCAAAACACAAGCTCAGGCACCTCTCCTGTTTGTCATACAGAGGCACATATTATGCTTTACAGCTAACAAGGAAAAATTTTGTTAATCAATGACAAAGAAAGGGAGCATCAGTTCCTAACGAGTTACTTGGTAGGAGACATTCAAGTGTTCTGAACTTCTCCAGCATCATTTTCCCACTGAAGGCTCACAGTAGCTACAGACATGAGCTGGCTTCCCTGTTGCTGCCCGTGATGATGCATCTGTTCCTGAGTGTTTGGGAACCAGCTGCTGATTTGCATGCACTGGCCCTTTTGCTGTTTGCCCAACCATGCTAAGCAGTTTTTGGCGTGGGTGTGTGAACAATTCTGTCTGCCCTGCAGAAAGCAGGGATAAGTGAGAGGTCTGTCTTTACCCCCTTCTCACATCATCATCCTGCCTGCCAGGCAGGAGGATGGAGTGCGGAGCTGAAGTGGAACAAAAAGTTAGACGAAACTTACTCTGAATGCTGTTTTCTGTGTGCGTGCTGTCCTGTGGCTGTGTCCTCATCTCGAAACTAAAGCAGAACAGCAGCTCTGTGTATCACATTTTGCATTGGATTTGTGTCCTCAGATTGTTCCAAAATGAGTCAAGGTGAAAACAGCCTGTGGAACATTACACTTCACATTTTAGGTGTATCAGTTGCGTACACTGAACATAGCGACTCATACTGTAAAATGCATGCTCTGTCTTCCAAACCAAAGGGGTTGCTGAGTGCAAGTGCTTTGCAAGATTCAAGGTTGGCTACATCTGTTCAAAAAGCAAAGTTGTAACCCCTCCAAATCTGTGGTCAGGTGAAAATACTGCTGGCTGTGTAGTTCTAAGTGCAAAGGTTATACTGCCTGAGCAGAGCACTCTGTTTTTCCAACCTCACAGCCTGACCATGCTTCAGTTTCCTGAGGAGCTCCCTGCCAGAAGTGAACTCTTCAGAGAACATCAGCCTAAAGTGTTCAACAGACCAATACATTCCTGTTTGTGCCCATGCCTGTTGGTGTTCAACAGGTTTACTGGCTGCTTCAAAGTATAAATTACCCCATCAACCCCTCTCCATTGTACTTTGCTTTGCTGCTTGAGAATAGGAAGGAAAGCAGACTGGATTTCTTCTGCACTCGGGATGGTTACCAGCTTGTGCCCTGCAGCGTGAGAATTGATCATCCTCATCATTTATAAGGTAGCCAGAGTAACAGATGTTAGAAACAGGACTTCAGGTGAGGACTATGCTGCACGAGTAGATGATCTATTAAGACACCAGTGCATCAGCCTGCAGCGTTAGAAAGGTGAGCACGGATTTTGCTCCCTGTTTAATGCATATAAAGCTGTCAGTTTATAAACATGTCAGTAACTAACTGTATTTTACTCTGCTGGAGGTGGTGCTTGGAAAGTGACAGAAGACACAGAATACGCTGGGTCTCACAGAGCCAGGTTTTGATGGTTTGCATGGCTTTGTCTAACCATCTTTCAGCTATTGAGTTCAAGAAGTTTTTGTTGTTGTTTATTTTTGCACTACACAGACAGGAAGACCATGATGGGGAATGCTTGCCAGATTTCAACCAGAGGAGCAAAGGCAGAGATGGGAGCAGAGCCAGGTCTGACTCTTAGCTCAAAATTCACCCTGGGAAGTCTGTGGCCACCAAGAGGGCAGGCTGGGAGAAAGGCAGCATCCCCCATGTCTGACCTGCACTTAGTGAAAGCAGCAAAACCTTCACACTGATTTCAGCAGTCAGTGCAGCAGGCAAAACTCTGCCCTCATTTTGCAACACAGCTCTTGTTTTCCTCCCTTTATTCAGCTTGGTAAATATCTTTGTTAGGTGAAGACAGTGCTTTTAGCTTCTGCAGAGAATAAAGCCAGAGAGATAAAAAGAGCCCATTTTCTTCCACTGTGGGCATGACAATAAAAGAAGATGGAGAGAGGAAAATAAGAAACAGCATCCAAAGAAGGAAAATAGTATAAATGGGATTAGGTTTTCTTTCATGGACAGTACAGGAAAGCATTTTCATGACCTACTGATAGCAACGTACACTGTGCTGTAAAATCCCTTCAGCTGCAAAGCCAACCATCTCATGACCTTGTTTTCACAAAACCAACTACTTCTTCTTAAGAAGGGTCAAAGAAGGTGGCATTCAAGTTTAGTAGATGCTGTACTGCTCATGAAAGAATTATTTTTTGAATGACAGTTTCTGAAGCACTTTCAGCAACACTGCTGTGCACCCCTAGAAAAGCCTCCTGTGACTGAACTGGTTCAGCCTCACAAAACAAATGGGCATGTGGTGGGGGCATGTTTTTTTGAGAAACTAACTTCCCAGGAAAGCAGCAGGGCAGGAAGGGAGGGAAGTGAGAGAATAAGAAATCCATCTAGGGAAAAGCAGTTCACTTATTTTATGGCACCTTATGTTTTCCAAACACAATGTAAGTATTTTAATTATGGGATCACCCCAGGGGTGGAGTGATGTGGCACATCCACCCACTCAGTTTAGCCATAGCCAAACTGAATTAGACTGGCTGCTTGCTGGTTCTCAGTAATTTCAAGCCAAGTGGTCCTAGGTCGTATTACTTAGGGGCTTTTCTCACAAGTTTCAGAGGTGCTGCTGAAACCCAGCAGAGACCTCATTTGCAGTGTGAAGTGTTGGGTCTGTGTCAGAGCTGCCAGCACAGCTCACAGGGCTTGTCCCAGTCTGTGTAACTTATTTGGCTGTTCTGGGTCTAGCACTGATCAATCTAAAGCTGTCTTTGGACACAGTACTTTTGTATAAGTTGAGCAGAAGGCAAAAATATACTGTCACCTGCAGGTGGGAAGTGTCAATCTGTGTTTGTACAGGGAGTGATTTATTTATTACATTGTTATCTGTAAGGGAGCACACACCTGGTGGGAAGTTATGGTACAACTCTGTCCTTGTCAGCCTGATTTTCACAGTGATGTTTTCTTTTGTTTCATGCCTCATCAGGTGACGTACACATCAGAAGGCCAGTTAGATTTCTACACAACAGTTCTCCTTTGGGCAATTTATTACTTGTATGGCATGGCAAAGAGGGAGGCAAAAAAAGTCACACATGAGCGTATCAAGCATTCCTCAGATGGTCTTGTAAAACCCTTTCATATGTTGTGGTCTGCCTGCATCATGTCTCACCTTTCTCTTTTAGCTACAGCAACAGCCTGGGGTCCTGGAGTGTATTTTCTGCACGAATAGCTCTTTATTCAGCAAAAGATGAACCTCACTCTGGCATTTTAGATGACAGTTTCCATGTCTCTGAACAAATCTACACCTCACCTCAGTCCCTTGAAAAAGAAAGGTCCTACAGGAAACTCTGATCTGAATAAGCAGACCCTAATTCATAGGGGGAAGAGAATTTACTTCGTAAACAAAGGCTACTACTTGTTTCTGTAGTACAGTACAGTTGAAAGCCAGTGGAAATTCTTGCTACAGCCATGCAGACCTCCCTTCCCTAGGTCAGCTCTGGCCCCTTCTCAGGCACAATCTCAATTCCTCTTCTGACAGAGATTCAGTTCTGTATGCAGCTGTGGCTCTGGGACTTTCCAAAGCCGTTGTCTGGGAATCTGGCAAAGCAGCAGAATGCAATTCACTTCATGTTACCTCTTGCTAAAACAGAAATAAAAGGGTTGCCTATCTGTTAAAGAAGCAAAAACCAAACCAAAACAAGAGTGGTACAACTCTCCCAGGCTTCTTTTAGTGTTTGGTAGGAGGAGGGTAATCAGATCTCAGGGAATGGTGTGCCAGGAAGGAAATTTCTTCCCATGTGCAGCATACAATCAGCCAGGTGCAGTACAAGGAAGGGAGGTTCGTCTTCCTCTGAAGCGTGAGGTACTGGCTCCTGCCAGAGGCTCTGTACCAGAGGTCTGATCAGATATGGCAAATTTTATGTTCCTATGCACAGTGGGTAAGCTTTGTAGCAAGTCAAACAATGAGTCATCTCATGAGGGGGAAAGGAAAATAAAGCTTTTATCGCCCATTGGATTGGAGATAATCTCTCTACTTGGGTATAAACAGCTCTTCACCACGCTGCCTTCTCTCCAGGGGAAGGAAGCTATTTTAAATTTGTGTGTAGAACAGATATTGAATTGTCATACCTCCCAAGCTTCTCTGCCTGGGCCCAATAAAGGTAGCAGGCAAAATGTCTTTGATGGTAATGTGGTTGGGCCTCTGTGAGTAAACACAATAGCCTAGGCTCTATAAGTTGTATGAGCTGACTGGGAGAAAGGAAGTACCAGATTCTCCTTGGCACCTTGGAAAATCTCCTCAAACCAAATATCTCTACTATTTTACTAAAACATGCTGCAGCCTCTTACATGGACCTAGTTACATTGGTAATATTTGATTGCTATACAGGAAACACTGGCTAAAGCAGTGCCAAAGGTGGCACAATCTTGGCCCTGGCTTTCCTCTCCAGTGTGGGAATGGCACCTGCTCACGTAATGGCACCTGGAGGAGGGGTGGGCCTGTCTGAATACACCTCTCTCAACAAGACGTGCTGATAATCACACTGTTACAGGGGCTGTGTTTAAGCAGCCCTTCCTTACAGACCCCACCCCAGCCACCTGGAGAGAAGCCATGGCTCTCTTGCATTTGACAACTTTTCATTATCCTTGATCCATGAATGTACAAGGGGTGTGGAGAGAGAGCACACCTCTCTTCCATGAAAGGATACACACAAAGGATGGATGGCACCAAGGACTTTGCCTGCTGCCTGCTCTGCACATCAGAAGGAGCACATGGAGGAAAATCTTTTGCACAGTGGAAACTTGGAATGAAATAATGTCCTGTGAACTTTCTTCAGGATGCTGAGAAAGTTCTTGTTTCTCAATATGTCACAGATAAACCAAAGTGCCAAAGTATTTCACAGTCCAGTGCTTAGAGTAATCCTGCACCAACATGACATTCCTCTCCCACACTTTCCCCTGGGAGTTTGTGCGTTATGCTGTGGGGAGAGAGGGGGGATTCAGTGATGTCTGCCTGTGTTCCTGTGCCTTGTCTCACTTTGGTAACAGAACTGTGGTCTCTTTCTGGCACAGGTTTGCAGCCGGTTTACTGGAGCAGGGAAGATGTGGCACAGTGGCTCCGGTGGGCAGAGAAGGAGTTTTCCTTGAGGCCCATTGAGAGCAACACCTTTGAGATGAATGGCAAAGCTCTGCTGCTCCTGACCAAAGAGGACTTTCGATACAGGTCCCCTCATTCAGGTGAGGATTATTTGCAGAAACTGTGATTGGAAAGAGAGAGGAAGCTGCAACAAAAGCTGAAGAGGGTCAGAGGAGGAAACGGTCACCTTTGCTGGAGTGGATTGGGAAAGGGAGGGTAAAGGGAGGACAGAGACACTTGTATCAGTCAAGGACAAAAAGGACAAAGAGGAAGGAAATTGTGGTACACCTGAGTTGTAGGCATATTTGAATGCAGATTCAAACCCAAACATCCAACCTGTTTATAGTTAATACTGCCTGCAGAGCTTCCAGAAAGCAACCTGCTCTGGCAGCATTTATTTTGTGACTTCCAGCTCTTCCCTGTAAAGGCTTATCTGTTCACAGACCCAGCTACAGCAGCAAGTTAATCAAGTGCTCCAGCCTCTTTAAGCAGCCCATATTAGCATTTTGCCTCCCAGTTGTCTTGGCTGAGGTGCTGCTAAAAGTGACTGCAAAACTCCTTCCTTGGGGACTTTGCCTCTATTTAACAGTCCCTGTGGGTTTTGCTTTACTTTACCATATTCTCACATGTGCTGGAGTCCAGCCCTCAGCACAGACAGGTGTGTGAATCAGTCTGCCTATTGCTCAAATTATGTCTTCATTTATTCACAAAGGAGATTTAGAAATGTCTGTGTTGCCTGCCTGTATTTGTATCCCCTGTGGTCTGTCTGCTCCAGTTTTGCAGTCAGAGTAGGCCTCTGCCCTCCTTTGTCAGGGGTGTTTAACTAAATATGAGTTGTGAGCTTTGTTTTTTGTGACCACATGAGGTACTCCTGTCAATATAAAGGCTTGCACTTCAATCACTGTAGGTGATCAAAGAGCTTGGACCAAGTGGTGACAGAATTGCTGTGAGGAAGCTTCCAGTGCAAGGCTCACAAGGTGCAGGAGTACAGCTGGTGCTACTGGGATCCAGCTGATAATCAAGCTGTGGCTCTAATTCTGCACCAACCTGCTCGGCCACTCTCCACAGCCATCCTCCTGCAGAATCTGCCTCACAAACTGTTGCTTGTATTTAGTCTCCATACAGTTTTTTTAAGCATGTGCTTCAAATCCAGGACTAGTTTTGTATGGAAGAAGAGCCCAAACATTAATGTCTGTTTTCACTGTAATACATTAGTGAGAACTAATGCCTAGAAATATCTTTTTGTTTTTAATTCTGGTACACCACTTGGAGTGTAAAAATTAGCCCTGCTTGAAGCAAAAGGAGTACTGAAAGCAGGGACGTGGGCAAGGACTACAAGGGACACCTTTATTATGTATGTTGTCTGCAACTTCCCCTCCTGCCTGCAAGTTATGCTCCTTCCCCTTGTGTGCTGTGAAGGCACTTGAAATAAGCAGGATTAAAAACTTTTCTAGGCTGGAAATGGAGTGTTCCCAGAGAAGAGCCTCTGACTTAAAAAAATCTCACTTTATTCAGAAGGTTAAGCTGAATCTGCAATGAAATAACCCAGCTAAAGGCCTCCTCCCTTGCATTTTGTCTCCTCCTTCCCTCCAGGTATTCCCCACTGACAGTAAACCTTGTGGAGGATATCTGAGTCAGTCCCTAAAAATCTAGATAACTGTAGGTAGAGGAACATTACCTCAGCATTTCCCAGAATTAACTGTACGTGAAATTTTAGAACTGTGAAATAATGTTTGCCACAGAGGCATTAAGTTTTTCCAGACTGAAGCCACACGAAAGCTGTATCATTTCCCCTCAGGGTTAAAGCAGGAGAAGGGCATCCACTCCCACAGTCTTGCCAAGAAAGGGGCTCACAGCCCCACAGCTGTTATGTTCAGGGCTGCCCAGGGAAGGGAAGCAGCAAAGGAGGGAGAGAGTACAAAACATTTTTCACCATCCTCACATTGCTGCATATGGGTAATGCAGAAGTGTCAGCTATTTCATTAGGTTAAAAAAAAAAATGCAGACAGCTTTATGGATGTTTTCACTAGTCTGTGCGGCCAATCAAAAGAGGTACAAATTTGCTGCCTTATTGCTTGGAGTGTTACAGCACTAGTTATTTATGATTATGCCAGTGTTGCATTCAATGATGGAAATTATGTGGTAAAATCACTTTTTAGACTTTCATGTAACTGGGTGCTCAAGGCTTTGTTTTTAATTAGGTTTTCAGGTATTGCAATCACCTTTTAAAAATGCCCTAAAGTCACTGCTGAGACAGTAAAAGCAGCCTAGATGTTAAAAATAAAGGAAGCTGAACTATGGAAAGCAGTATGGCTTTAACCGTTTCACACCAAGAAACTCGAGTTGCCCACAAATTAGAATACTGGCAGTTTACAGAGACAAGGGACAAATGGTGCACAGCTTACAATCTCATAGAAACAACAACTAAAAAGCCCCCATGTCTGAGAAAACTCTTCCAGAAAATCTAAGGTTTCCTATGTGAAACTTCACTAACTTCGTTTTCAGATAATATGTAATTGTTGCAGCCTGTTCCTCTGTAATATGAGCAGTGACAAACAAAAGAGCAGGCAGAATGAATAGTCAAGAGATTCCCTATCCTGTGATGTACAATTTCACTTTGAAATGTGCAACCAGTTACACCAGACCAAATGCATTAATACCTTACGTGTTTCGTGTAGATGTTGGAATAAGGTCATCCATACAAGGTGTAACTTATAAAAGGCACAAAATAAGCAGTTAGTCCACTGGTTTCCTGGATATTGCAGTGTTCTGTTCCATTAAGGAAAGATATCACAATTATGGTGCCAGGGATTGCCGTTCTGTTTTGCCACAGTCACACTCAGAGGTGTGATGTGCCTTTTTTTCCTTTCAGAGGAGAACTTTGCATTGCAGCGGAATGCAGGATTTTACTGTTGGCATTTTTGGGTCTGAAAATAGCACCCAGGAGCCATGAATTCGTGCATCAGATGGCTAAATGAGTCTTCTCATCAGTTATGTACATTTTCATTTCCTTTTTCCTGCTGTTTGTCTTTCAGGTGATGTTTTGTATGAACTCCTTCAGCATATCCTGAAGCAAAGGAAAGCTCGTATGCTCTTCACACCTTTCTTCCACCCTGGGAACTCTATCCATGCTCAGCCAGAAGTCATATTGCACCAGAATCATGATGAAGGTAACTGTTTCATTCTTATGGGAGCTGCCATTACAGAGGCGAGTAGGAATTATGTCATTTTCTTGCTCCAAAGTTACTTAAATAAAGCTGCTCTCCTCCCTGTGTCTCCATAGCTTTGGAACAATCAAATGGTGTAGTGAGTCAACAGGCCCTTCTCCATTTATTTTCTATTATTTTGTTCTGTTTCCAAAGCATCTTTAAAAGCTATGTCAGATACAGATTAAAAAGCAGAACATTTTATTGACCCTATTGATTCATTTTTCCTTACACCCAGTTTGGTAGACAAAGTCACTTCATGGACTTTTAGTATCCTGGAGATGCAGCTAAATGCAGTCACTGGCAGAGCCAGGGAGGGCAGCCTCAGAGGGGAATATCCAACTCCCAGTCACTTCAGCTGACAGTCTGTCAGAACATCATGCCAGAGTTCCTGGCACTGAGCCCATCACGTTGCTCAGCTGTTGAGCTGGTTGAGCAATTCCTGGTGAGAGAAGTGGGCTCCTGCAGGTTTTCTCACATTTTTACTATCAGAATCACTTGCTTAGGTCTAGTAGTGTGCACACATACCATGAATATCAGAGGTGATGAAAAAAGAATAGTTAAGTTTGTGGAATTGCCTATTTGGGCTGCTTCTACAGCAAAATGGAAATGTGCTTCTTTTTCACTGAAAAACTGAGCTTTTCATTCCTTTAAAAATACACATGCTGAAGTACTTCTTGTACTAATACCCAAGGATTATTCCTGGGGTATATAATAGAAAATATAAAACTTAAGCTTTTTCAGAGGTCCTTTCTATTAAAGCATCAGGCAGATTTTTTTTTTTTTTCAGTTAAAATTCATTTAATTTTCAATTCAAAAATCTAGGAAAAAGTAGTGTTACTCCTTTTTTTGAGTAAACAAGAGAAGAGAAAAGTGAGTTAGGATGTCACCCTGGTCTCTGCTAACTGGAGAAAAGGTGTGCTAATTTTATTTGAAATGGATCTATTTCAAGATTCAACATGGGATTGCAAGAGAAGATTTGGGGATGCTGTCAGACCTCTACAAGTTGCCTGTGGCCAGAGTCAGATGGCACCAGCAAACCCCTGAAACTAAGCCAACAGCAGGACAGCAGCAGGTGGAATAAGGACACTCCAAAGTGTTTCCACACAGCTGTGTAAATATTCCAGGTTAGATGAGAGTGCTGCAGGTCAGGATGAGGTTCAGTTGGCAGAGTTGTGCAAGACCAGCTGTACTCAGACCATGGGTGAAACCTCAGTCTTTTGCTCAAGCTTGGCATTCTCCCACAAGTGTTCCCATTCTAAATTTCAAACAGAAATACTAGCTGCTCTCTCAGACGCTCCTACATTTAACATATGGAGCAACTCTGACTAGAAAGGATTTCACAGGGATGATCAGTTGGTCTTTCATGTGTGTCATTTAAAAAATATGTCTTTTACAATCTAGTGATTAAGAAACAACTTAGATTTCTTCCTTACAATACTCTGGCTGCTGAAATTAACACTGTTTTTGCTTAGAGAACTCTGTGCTATTACTTAAAACTTCTCTTTATAATAGACTGACAAAAATCAGTTCTTGGTTTGCTGTGAGAGGAACTTCAAAATAAGCAAAAGAAACTACAGCTTGCCTCCCACAAGACTGAGCAATCAAAAATCTCTATGCCAAAACTTTACAGGCAGGTGAACTTGTTTATTTTGACATTACTTCTTCCTCCTGTTTCACAAACTCACTTGGGAGAAGCTAGCACAATTGAGTTTTCATTTTCTCTCAGCAAAATACAACTTAGTTTAAAAAGGAGCATGAATGTGAGGAGCAGGATTTAACCCTGGCTGACTCACGAACTGACAGAGAGGACAGGTTTTACCCTGGCACTATTTTGAGTGGTTAAACTTCACAGGTGATGTATCTTTATTACAATCTCTCCTTACTCCAGTGATCTTTTCCATTTTCTGGCTCTTCTGCCCGTTTCCTAATGGATTATACTTATGATCCTGCTTTTAAATGCCTTCCATCTAGTGGTTTCTTACTAGGCTTAAACAAAGGGGGTTTGGCTGTTTGAAATCAATGATTGCAGTTCAGGATATTGGCTTGGAATGGGCTCTGTCCCTGCAGAGGGATGAGCAATGGAAAGTGAATTACTTTCATCTCGTGGTCCTTCTGACAGAGCTCTGAGTCATTTGATGGGATGCCATGCAGGAAGCTTACACTGTCATTCCCTGCACTTCTTTCGTTGTAAGCAGAGAGTGCCAATCTTTGGGACTGTCTTGCCAGCAATTGCTCTCCCAGAGTAAGTGCAGCCCCACCCATCCCTACATGGATAGGTTAGCAAATTTCCCGGGAGGTGAATTTCCTTTCACAGCTTTGTCTTCAAGAAAAGAGTGTTTCTCATTTGCAATGAAGAGCCAGAGTGAATCTAGTGCTGCCTGAAATGATCTACCATATGTGCTCAACTTACAATCACCAGATGTGCCAAGGAATGAATAAGATGAGGACTTTCTTCTGTTCAGGGTCATTTGTGGCAGTCCTGCTTGGAGCTGAGTTGGAACTGTTTTATGGCAAACAGCATCTTTGGCCATGAGGGGATTCTTTTGTTAAGTACTTTAAGAAAAAGATCTGGAAGGAAAGTGAACCATTAGTGTGTATCCATTTGTGGTATTTCTTCTTCCTGCTTTTTCAAGAGTTCCTTGGTCTCTTCTTTCTGTCTCCTCTGTCCAGGTTCAGTATCACCATGGTTTGGAAGCAGACAGGCAGGTACACCTCTGTTTGGAGTTCGTCAGAGCCAGCTAATGTTTGCAGAGCTTGGTGAAAAGCACAGCAGGGCATTCCTTTCCACTTCAAAGATAGTTGGTCCCTTCAGCCAAGGCATTAAATAAATAGGACAAACAACACAATATTCTGGTCCATATTTACAGGCCAAGAATAAGCACAGTGCATTTGAATGTACTGTGATGGGGGTGGGTGGTCTGTAGAAGACAGGACACTGAGTAAAAGTTTGGAGTTGATTTTCTTTTGTGGCAAAGAAAGGAGGAAAGACAGCCTCAGAGGTAGGTACAGTTGTAGATTTTTCCTCTGATCTTCATTTGGGCTATCCCACATTTGCTGGCCAGATTGTATTTAAAACTGTTTGGGTTTAAGCAAGAGCAGTATATAGTTCTGGAGTTTCATGTCCTCCAGCTGTTCCATTGTGAGTATCTTGAATACCCCTACAAATGGATTTGTCTTGTCTGGGACCACAGGTGTGTTTAGTAAATATTCTAGAGCAATGTAGGTTCTGCCCAAAATTCCAGTTTTTCCTGTAGACTTCAGTGTTCTTGTGCAGATGCCATGTCACTACCTGGCACTATGTTTTCTCAGGACTTGAGCTTTTCCTGTTCAGGCCTTTCCCTGGGTATGTGCTGATCCATCTCCTGATGCCTGCCTGGGTTCCAGAGCAGCAGGAGCCCTTTAGTTTTCACCTCGACAGGGTCTTTAAACAGGTATCACTGCCTTGGCAAGAGAGCAAGAGACTCATTTAATGTTCAGAGAAAATGGAGTGAACAAACAGGCACCCTCAGACAGGCAACTACTTATTCCAGTTGTTGACATATACCCAGAAGTTTCCTTCTGTTATCACCCAAGGCTTTCAACAAACAGCACTGAAATTTGATCTTTGTTTTTCTGATAAAAACCTGTTAGTCACTGTAGCTCTGGTGGTGCTTTCCTCTTTGTCAGTAGTTTCCCAAGTCAAAATTGATGGCCTTAGCTAACCTGAAAGTTTGCACTGGCAAAAGATTTAATTTTGTGAGAAGATTGTTAGTGGTTTATCTCCCTACCACTGTTAAGCATCACAGCTGGGAAAGTGTGTTCATGCAAAAGTGATGCTACAAGTCCTCCTGCTGAAGACATGCAAGTGCTTATATGGGACAATCCATCAGTAGATACCACTGACTAAATAAAAGAAGATGAAAATATCCTTATAGAAGATGTAACATGCTCTTAAAATCAAGGCAGGTATAAAATGTAGGGTTTCATAAAGAGCTTCCTACCAGTAGGGTTTTTTAAACAACCCAGTTCATATTTCAGACTGAGTTGTTCTCTACCTTGACCTAAGCCTCTACCATCTTAAACTTAATAACCAGTATTTTCCTGGAGACATTTTCCCTTTTTTCTTTCCCTTCTACCTTACAGTGCTTGTCATGGTAGTAAGAGGAATGACATGGAGAGACATGAACGGCAGGAGATAAATTTCAAAAAAACTGTGCAGAAACACAGTTAGTACAGCTAAATCAGATCTTACAAGTGTTCAGTCAGCTCCTCAAAATGGGATTTCTCTTGGTGTGTTTCCCAAAGAACTGTTGTTAGGTGGTGGTGGAGGGAGATTGTTTTCACTGTTTTCATTCTGCATAGAAATAGTAACTATCTGCATTTATGCAGTACTTTTCTGGGCATCCATAGGTCACACAAATAAAAAACATTTGCAAGGTGTCGGCAGTAGATCTTATACCTTGATCGCAATATCGACAGTCTGTATTTTGGGGACTTTGTTTTTTCCTCCACAGACAGCTTTGTGCAGAGACCTTCGAGACCCTCTGCAGAAGCAGTCCACCACAACCCCCCCACCATTGAACTGTTGCATCGCTCGCGGTCACCCATCACCAACAATCACCGTCCGTCGCCAGACCCCGACCAGCGGCCACTGAAGTCCCCCATGGACAGCACCCTCCGGCGCCTGTCCCCGGCCGACAGGGTGCCAGGGACAAGGCACCAGCATGAGAACAACCAGCAGGAGCCCTATCCTCTCTCGGTGTCCCCAATAGAAAACAACCACTGCCCGCCTCCTTCCGAGGTGCTCCAGAAGCCCTCCAGCCCTCGCCAGGAGAACACCAGGGTCATCCAGCTGATGCCCAGCCCTATCATGCATCCTTTGATACTGAACCCCAGGCACTCCGATTTCAAACCGCCGAGGTTGTCTGAGGATGGGCTGCACAGGGAGGTCAAGCCCATCAACCTGTCCCACCGAGAAGAGTTAGCTTATATGAACCACATCATGGTGTCTGTCTCCCCTCCTGAGGACCACGCGATGCCAATCGGCAGGATAGCAGGTAAGGGACCTTTTCTAGGCTACACCAAAGTTGATTGCTCTTCATTCATAACTAACCATGCTTTGTTTTAAGAGTTTCTTTCCTTTTGCTGCTCTGTGACATCAAGAGTTTACTGGCATTCTGCAAGTTTCACTACATCTGTGGCTTAGGCAGTGCAGTATTAATAAACAAGTTTCATGATAGGTAAGCGGAGGTGCAGAATGACTTGCCTGTGACCACAGAACGTGTAATTGGTATTGAAACATTTGCATCCTGACAGTCGCTGCCTCTCCACCCACTAGCAATCCATTCATTTCCCAAGATACCTATCTCTGAAGCCTTGTTCTGCAAGGAGAGAGTTTTCCAAGAGTTCCATTCACATTAGTGTCCAATCCTATGGAAAAGAAGAAACCCTCTGTCAGTAGCCTTTGGAATAATGCAGTATCAAGCCCATTATGAAGCTGGCAGGACTAATGAAATACCACCTCAGAGTCCTACTTCCGAGCTTTTCCTGGGCTTCTCACATCAGGATTGTCGCTTTTTACAGAAACAAGGTTGGCTTTGTCCCACACAAACCACAGGCATTGTCTCACTTTTGTTATCGTAAATAACTGACATCACAACAGCTGAATCAGGAAGCTGAGGTTACAGAAAATGTTTCTCTTACTCCAAAGGGAACTGTAAACAGGGAGAGGGGGAAGAGGAATCCAACCACTTCAGAAATACGCTGGATGCCCCAGTAACCAATTTCTTTTGAGAGATGTAAATACACTCCACACCCAGAAAGATTCCATGCAGTTGTGTCAGCAGTGACCTAATGTGATCCCCAGCTCCTGTGGGGTATTACACATGTCCACAGAGCTACAAACACCTTGTTGTTTTTTGTCTTTACATGCCTTAAATTTGTTACAGATGTGGTGCTGCCTCAGCTTTAATGAGGAAGATTTTCTATTTTCTTAAGATTTGCCACTTTAAATTCCAAAGATACATATCTTACCATCTAGTCAAGATCAAGCACAGCAAGGACCATGATCTAACTAACAGAAAGATGAAGTTAATCCTTTGACATTTTTGCCTGGCTGACATTTATCTCTCTCCTTTTGATTTTTATTACCCACAAAATTCTCAGCAAGTTAATAAATATACTTAAAGTTATGGCAGGGAAAATACCCTACTGGTCCCATCACTGGAGATTTCCTTCCCACAAAGTGCTGTTGGGGAATCAAGGCAGTTAATCTTTATTTTCCAGAAGACATTCTTTAAGAATAAACCCTAGTCTGAAATAAATATAAGAAAAAAATAGAGTATGTGGTGGTTTAATTTTTTTTACTTTAAACTTAGGAGTTTTCTTACATAGTTGGGGAATCTTTGGTTTCTGAACATTGTTCAGTGGGTCCAGTGACACCAGCTCCAGTAATTCCCATGTTCTTTCTATCCCTATGCTGTTTGCAGGGCAACAGAGCCCAATCCCTTGGAAATCTGGACCTAACACTGTTGCTTGGCAAGTATGAGTAGCCATTAAAAATGTTATCCAAAGGCTGTACTTGCAGACTTAGGTGCTTTCACTTGCAGGCCCATGGCTTTGCTGAGACCCATAAGCAAGGATGGCATACCTGAAATAGCTGGTGGATTATTTCATGCCAGAAAAACCTGGAGTGTGTTCAAGCATTTGGTTCAGATGAGGGCAGTGTTTTATGGCCCAGGGTTGGGGAATTACAGAGCTCATGGTTAGATTGATTAGATTTCTGCTGATAAATTGGCCAGGGTACTTCTATCAGTGTCCAAGTCCTTTAATTGTAAAGGCTCACATGCCTCATTTGCTGTACAGGCACAAGCTACTGCTCTGGTTGGATTGTAATGGACCCTGAACTGTAGAGACACTCTCTAAAGAGCTCACAGCTAATTTAAAGGTGATAAAACCTGGAATACTACCAAGCATTTAGTGAGCCCATGCTTCATGCCCGAAGTCAACTTTACTGGAGCTGTTGAGTTCAATAGCAGCATGCTTAGGCCCCCTAGAAAGAAAGTACCTTTCTGCCTGCTTCCCACCCATCTCACAGCTCTTGCCAATAAGTGATTTCATGTCTTTTTTTATGTCATCATAAATGTATTTTTCATCTCAGTATCCTTACCTTTACTGCCATAGTTAACATGGAGGTGCTTGACCAGCCATGCTTGGCACTTCAGTGTGAGAGAGACCATGAAAGGTATGAGATGTGGCTCTTAAACTGCAAACGTACACCAGTGCAGATATACTCTTTAAAGGGGCTTTTTAGAAATCACTGACTTTGCTTCCATTTTCCTGATGAGGATGACTGATGGGTTTGGGCAATGAAAAGATTTACCAGTAGTCCAGTGCCAGAGCTGATGCTCAACTGTTCACACTGTTGAGAAGAGCCTTGACTTCCTATGACTTAACCACTTGCATGCAGGTGATTTTCAGGGGAGATAGGGATGAGGAGCTACTAGGGAAGTCTGGTAGGCTGCTGCCTAAAACCTTAGGCTGTGCTCCAGAACATCTTCTGTTCACAGCTCAGATGTTTTATATTGCAGAAAGAATTTTCCCTGGACTTAAGGCACCTCACAGCCTCATTAATCTGTTTACTTGTAGATTGAATGTGTTTTTAAATGCAGCATGCAATTAGGTGATGCTGAGAAAGAAAACAATGTTTTTGCTTGCTGCTATACACAAATGCTCACTTTTCAGGAGGTCAATCAATACAGCTCTGGACTTTCTGTCAGACAAAATAATGACCTCTACTCACTGGCTGACTAATCTTTCCTATCTTTTTATGTAATACCATTTTTCAAAATATTAATTTTACTGGTAAAGCACTTTCCCTTTTACAGCAAAGGATTTCAAGTTGAAGGTCTTATTATCGTTTCATCTAAGGCCATTTAACACTTTCCTAGCACAGCCAGAGGCATACAGTATCTTTATATTACTCATTAAGGTGACATATATTATTGATCATTGGCTAGGGTTGATTTTGAAAATTATAGTTAGCTATCTTCTCAACACAATATGCACAAGGCTTTTGCTTAATTTTGTCAGAACTGGAGGTCATTGTGTTGAGATGAGCAAGAAGCAGGTTTGCATCCCCTGTAAAAACACCAGGCAAGGGATAAACTAATTAACCAGTCATCAGTAGTCATCTAGTTAACAGCATGTAAAAATATTGAAAATACCTCAAAAGGGGAGCTCAGCAGAGCAGTCTAATGGAGAGTTTTCCCTGGAACTGGAATTCAAAGCAGCAACACTTTTGGTAGCCAGGTCCTAACTTGGACTCTAGCACGCAGGCATTCTGTACATGGCTTACTTTTAGCTCTGAATTTTTTTTCAGTAGTCGATCTTGGTTGCCCACAAACCGTCTCCAAGGATATCTCTCTCTGGGGGGTGAAAATAGATACCTTTTGTTCTCTCCCTTTTTTTTTAAACACAATTGCAATTTAAATCAAGAGAGGTACCTCAAATTAGCCCTTCTGCAGACTGGAAATTCTACTCCCCGTGAACCTCTGACTGAGAAGGTTTTGTTATCAAGCATTTTAGGGATTTGATATCTTGTAAAAGGTACTTCCCCAAGGTGCAAGAGGCAGTTATGGGACTATCCAACTATAACAGGGTTGGTTTCATCCTAACCTTTATCACATAGAGGTTGTCTTAGAAACATCCAAATTAAGCTAATGACATGGTGGTATTCACCTCACTTTTGATTTAGTCACTTAAAACTCACTAATGCAATTCTGGATGTTTCTTGTGAGGGGAAGTACATTGCTGAGCAGGTCCCTGAGATTTCCAGCTCCCAGCTGTACAGCTTTTTCTGTACCACCTCTGGGACTGAAAGGCTTGTTCACTAATCCACAGCATGCTGAAATCTAAAGGCAGGTGAGTCCTGTGCCTGGTGTTATCTATCAGCATGCTGCTCTTATCAGCTGGGTTACCTTAGCAACTGGGCTGTATCTGACTTTATGAGCTGCTGGATTTGTTTCTTCCCCTTCAGGAGTCTGAGGAAAAGCCAGGCAATGTTTAAACTGTTGGGAGGCACACTGTCTACCACTGTATTGGTTAGGCCCATAAAGCCATTGACTGCTGTTGGAATGAGGACAGACAAGATTCTTACCCTGCCAAAGTCATGACAGGGAGCTGCCTCCAGACTTGCTCCTGGTTTACCTCAGCCTCTCATTGTTCCACACATCCTGAGAGTACAGGGGCGTAGCATGAACCCCATGGATCTGTGGCAAGGTGTGTGTGAGTGACATCTCGATAAAAACAGCCTGGTGGCCGAAACCAAAAATGCAGTCCCATGGTAAGAGCACATCAGCCATGAATGACTCACATTCTGCTAAAATCGACAAAACAGCGCTTGGGATGGGCGTAGGCTCTGAGCATGGGGAGGTTTTCCAAAGGGATTAGACTGTTTTGTGTGGGGACAGAGTTTGGAGGGGGAACAGAACCATGGGTTCTCCCCCTTTGTTTGAAAAAATTGCTTGTGTGGGAGGGGAAAAGACAGAAGGGGATAGTGGAATATCCCTTTCACAAATACAGTGCTTTAAAAAAGTGCAAATCAACTGGTACTTTTTTCTGTTTATACTCTGGAGTTGGGCTGGGAAGCTTTTAAATAAGGATAAGAAAAACTCAGCTGATTGAGCTGTCAGATTTGTAACAAAAGACATTTAGAGCTTAAACATCAAAAGACACCAAACTTCAAACCACTGCACCTCAGCAGTGTCTCCTCATTACTTAGCTACTAGGACCAGAGCCCCAGTGCCCCTGTCTGCTCCAGATGTGTTATGGGACATTTACAACTGTGTCACATTGTAGGATGATCTTCTGGGCTTTTTAAACTCATATACTAGCAAAATCCTTTGTGCCAATGCACCACATTAGTTTATTATTTATAATGTGTTACAACACATTAGTTTCTTTTTCTTTCTGTATAAAAGAGCTGTACAGGCACAGTTATTATGCAATGGCATATGCTGGATGGTAGGGAGGGAGGGAGGGTGGGAAAGGAGGCAAAGAACAATTATGCCTCTGTAGTGAAAAGGGTAAAAACCAGCATCGAAGAACAACTTATAAGTTACAGCTTTTGTAACTGATACTGTTAGCCCTCACAGAAGGGCTGGAAAAAATGATGAAAAAGTTAATACTGGGTGCTATTGAAAGGCATTTAAAGAATGATGCAGACATCAGGCACAGTCAGCCACAAAGGTAAATCCCAGTTAACTAGTTTGCTGTCTTGGTATGATAAGATCACCCACCTAGTGGATTGAGGGAAGGTGGTGGGTATAGTTGTCCTGCATTTTAGGGAGGATTTTTGTAGTGCCCATCAGAGCAGGGTTGAGTTGCATGGCTGTGGGATGAGTGGGTTCCCAGTGCACTGGGTAAGGAACTGTCTAAGGGCTCAGAGGGTTGTAGTGCATGGGGCCACATCTGCCTGGCAGTGTTCCACAGGGCTGTTCCACAGGGCTCACACAGACTTTGGGGAGTAGCTTTGACAGGATGGTTGCAGCAGTTGAGCTATTTCAAGTTACAGACTGGCAATCTAAAGAAAGCCAAAACAGTGGTTCACTTTGGCAATTCTGTAAGTGGTAGGGCTCAGTAGCTATTTTCCAGGGAACTGACCTTCCTTCCTGTAGGGCAGCAGCTCATGCAGATTGGAGCCTTGCAAGAACATGAAAATCCTGGTGTAATGCTGGCCTGTCACTCCCATTTGGATATGACAGTGATAATGTCAGTGGCCTTGTTTCATCACTTGCTCTTGCAGTCAGGTACACTTTTACATTTCCACTACACGCCACGTCCCTTGGAGCCCCTGTGGAAGGCCAGACTGCTGGAGAGACTGCAGTGTGGATGAGAGTCAAGCTCATAGAGCTCATATTCATAGGAGTTTTCCTTATAACCTTGAGAGTCTTCTTAACATGGCATTAACAATTAATTTCAGCATGAAAGTGGGCCTTCCCTGCCAATTTAACTAATGACACTCAAGCTCAAACAATGGCTGAATAGCAATGGCTTTGCTAGGTGATTGTAGATTTTCTGTGAAGTGTCTTGCTCCACAGCTGTCTCCAGTCTTCCTGCACAGTTATAGGAGCAGAAATTGCTGTCAGGGCTTGTTCAGGTCTACTCAGAAGCCAGGATTGACCAAGCCAGAGGAAAACTCAGTCATTTAGGTTTTGTCCTTCTCATTACTGTACTGCAGCACCCATTTACATCCCATGGCTTAGACAGATAAGTGGGTTCAGAGTACCCTAAGCATCCATTGAGGTCAGCAGGATGTTACATTCTCTTTTGAGAATCTTGCCTTTTAATGTGGAAACATTTTCCCTTATTTTCCCTCTATACTGCACGTTTCCTGCAGGCTAGATTTGTTTTGGTAATTCAGATTTTCTTCTACAAAGCAAACTTGAATCACTTCGAATCCTCTTAGTTAAACCAGGGGAGCACACTGTTTGTTTACAGTGTTGACACTACACTTCACTGTCTCCAGAGACAGGCCTATTTAAGTCTGGCTTTAATACCAATCACAAGTGGCACACATCAGTTTACATTAATTCAAATGCAAACCATTAAACTGGTAAGGCTGTGTTCCATCTCCCTTGGGAAAAGAAGGGAAGGGAGGGGAAGGGGAAGGGGAAGGGGAAGGGGAAGGGGAAGGGGAAGGGGAAGGGGAAGGGGAAGGGGAAGGGGAAGGGGAAGGGGAAGGGGAAGGGGAAGGGGAAGGGGAAGGGGAAGGGGAAGGGGAAGGGGAAGGGGAAGGGGAAGGGAGAGTTTGGCCATGTCTCAGTGTAGAGTTTTAACCCTGAGAAGGGGAGGTCAAATCTCAGTTCTTGGCAAGGGACCCATCAGAAATCACCAGTTTATGGCTTATGAAATCCCTTCAGGAGGGGATTCCTGGGAACACACCAGGAGCTGTGTCCTCCAGCCATGCTCACACCTCCCCCAGTACTCTGGGCTTTCTGAGAGAACATGGAATTGAGATTCATGGGAGCAGTCTATTACAGACAATGATTTTCTGCTCCTGAAAGAAACAGAAATCTAAACCCAAGACTGACAAAAGATAGTAGAGATTCTTACATTGTGGGGTTAAAAATTATTACCCTTGTTGGGAATGCCTTTGCTGCAATTAAGTCATTCCTGCTTTTGCCAGCTTCTCTAAAGTACAATTCTGAAGGTAAAACATTATTCTTAATTGTTAAATTCCCATCATTAATGTGTTTGGCCAGTGTTCTGATGTCAAAGAGGTTGTGAGGTGTTTGTAAGAAGTGCACAAGAACAGGCAGCGGTTGAATTTCTTTTCCAGTCATTGCCTTTCATGAGCAGTAAAGCTGAGGAAAAGCCACAGGAGAATCAAGAGACAAGTTTCGTTAGCAGAACTCTTTTCTACCATTGTGGTGGAGCAGAAAAAGAACAGCACTTTAAAGATAATACTGAAAATACCCATCTATTTGGTGGAGATGGGGGGATGCAGCAGAAGAAGGGCACAGGAAGAAAAGATACTGTGTTTAATGCAAGAGTCCTTAGCTTTCAAAGTCTTAATCTATCACGTGGTCTGTGACCCATCTATTACATATTCGTTGTGATTTCAGTGCTCTTTTCTACAACCACTTGAGGTATATTTTGGATCCTCCTTCCCTGTACAAGTTTTTATTGCCAAAGACAGAGCTTGGCCCCATCTTGCTGTGTTATTTTTACAACCTCACAGCACAACTGTTAGCAGCATGACAGTCTCGGGTTCCTGCTCTCCTTCTGCCTGATCTCCCACTCAGCGTTTGGGTACAAGACAGAAGCAACATACAACTGTTGTATTGTGTGATCTGGCAACCTCTTTACTCAGCCCCATCTTGAATTTACTGAGCTGAACAAACAGTTGTCTGTCAAGAGGTTTCTCCACAAAAAAAACATTGGCTTTACCAGAGCAGCTTACTATTCTGCTTTCAGCAGCAGCATTCACAGCAAGAAATGTATTTTCCCTCAGTGACCTGGACATGGATTAACAAACACTGATGACCAGGATGCTCCATCTCAGGGCTGGTCAGTCAGGCCTCAGAGCCATTTGAAGCCTTAACCATGAGACTCGATTACTTTTTTTCTTTTGGTTTTGTCTGCTGAAATGAATATGTCATGGATAGATCTTGAAGCTGGATTGTATCTCAACACAGCATAATGCTCCTGCAGCACATCTGTTAAGGAAACTCCTCAGTCAGACCATTCCTGGGACTCTGACAGTGGCATTCACAACGTCAGAGACTTTCTGGGACCAAAGGCCCTTCCCCAGCTCCAGTGACATCACTTCATCATTTTGACACTGTGAGCATCAGCAAGTTCTCTTCACACACACTTCAGGTGAACTTAGAGAAACCAGAGTGCCAAGGAACTTCCAGGGTTCTGTTCATTAGTTTCAGTTATGAACAGCCATTGTTTGCTTCACTCTGAACAAATGCAGCTGAAGCACAAATCACCTTGTAAAATAAAGGGGGCCAAGCTTGGGAGAACTCTTCAGCTGGTAGAAATCACAGAACCATTTAAGTCAAATGATATCATGCTGGAGAGATTTAAGGCTAACCTACACAGCAAGGGGTAAGGCCTCAGCTGAAGTCAGAGGGAGTATGACAACGTTCCTTTGGCATCTCTTCCTGTGTGGAGCCATGTTGGGTTCCAAGGCAGTCATCAGCCAGATCAAACACTTTTTATATAAATGCTCTTCAGTGCAACATGTGGGTGGGTCTCGCAAAACATTTCTGTGGTTACGGGAGGGTTTTGGTAGTTGCTACATGAAGAGGGCCAGCTCTGCACCATGGGCCCCATTTAAACAATAGAGGGCTCAGATACAGCCTGTGCTTTAAGTAATATTTCAGTGCAGGGAAATGTTACATCCTGAACAAAAGAGGTCTTTAGCATGCATATGCCTATATTGTTAACAGCATTATTTAGTCCTAAGGACTACAGATGTGAGACTTCTCACTGCTGCAACATGAAGATGACCTTGGCCAAATGATACTGGAGAAGTCATTTGTAATGGCTAGACAAATATCAAAATACTAGAAACCTAAGATCTATAATGTTTCACATACAGATCCTTCTGAGATGGCATTTCAATTCTAAGGGATATTTATTACTATCATATAGCAATTAGGAAGTATTTATATGCTGGTATTCTTTAGGTGTGTATTCAGAAGACTGTGCCTAATCAATTAATAATAACATGGTTTTATTAGCAGGAGTGGGAAACTGCTGCCTCTTGCACATGTAGGGCAGTGCTTATGGCAGACAATTTGAGAACCAGCTAAGTACTCTGCACCTTATCACTGCCTTGTGCATAACTATAAAAGTCCCTCTGGAGGCATTAGCTGTGGGAGGAAGGTTGTAGCCATTCCTCTCCATTTGAAGCTGCAGTTTGCCCTAATTCCCAGCTAATTACACAGTTCAGACTTGCTTAGTATTACAGTTGAGAAAATGGTAGGGCATGGAAGTGCCAGTGTTTAGGAGCCCTTTCCATGTTTCTGGGCCATTCACCACCTTCCCACTCCAGCTACATCACCTTAAAGCCCCTCAGTCCCAGCTCTATCTGCAGCTGAATCTCTGTAGCTGCAGACTATACAAGGTTCAACCATCTAAGTTCACTTTAAAAAAAAACCTTTGTGTGTGCTAGGGGGAAATGATGTTTCCCTGTGCTGGGGAGGCATAGTTGCTTTCTAAGTAAGCTTACTTTAGCCAAAAAGCAGGAAATCACAGCATGCCCAAACAATTTAGGTACCAGCCCTGACTCAACTCTCCAATTGAATCTCCCACACTTTTATACTCTCTTGGCCTCAGCAACATCCATGTGCTTTCTTGCTATTATTCACTAACCAACACACATCCTGTGGAGAGTCCCCTCATGCAACAGCTCCTCTGGAGACCTTCTGACAGCCAAGGAAGAGACTGACTCTTCATGGAGTCATTTCCATCGTCCAGACTTTTCTCATACAAGTGATTGACATTTACAAAACAACCATCCACATACAAGTCCTTCTCTCCATTTCCTCTATCCCTCCTAAAAATACACATCACACTTTTGACCTTCCTGGAGAATGCAGCTTTCTGTGTCATAGAATCATAGAGCATCCTGAGTTGGAAGGCACCCACCAGGATCATCAAAGTCCAACTGCTGGCCCAGCACAAGGTAGCCTCAAAAATCCCACCCTGTGCCTGAGCACATTGTCTGTCATCTCCAGCAGCCTTTTGTGGAGGTGCCTCTTTTCCTAGCAGAGAAGCTCCTTTTAAAAGCATTTTCTAGCATTGCCTCTTCTTGGGTTTTGACCAATTTCACAGGCCTGCAAATGGGCTCTGCTATAGTCCAAGTTCATTACAGTCTCTAAGAGTTACCAGGTAGCCTCAACTCATTGTCTCTAGTGTCCTATTAAAGATGGTCTCTACTGATAGATTATTTAATTGCTGATCCTCTGCCAGTCAGGGAGAACCCTTCACAACCTCATATATTTTTTTACTATGCAATCTGTGGAGAAAGATACGTAGGGCAACCATTTCTGGTTAAAAACAAACAAAAAACCTTTGAGTGCATGTGCTGAAATTCCTAAAAGTGTCCCAAGTGAAACTAGAGAGAAGGCAAGCTGCTTTAGGTCCTATGCAAGCAGAGGTCATACATAACTAAAGTGTGCTGCAAAGCATCAGCTGCTCCAAGATAACTAACTGTGTGCTCGGAGCTCTCAACTCTGGGGAGAAGAAATGCAGTGAGCCTGAATCTTTGTTGCTGGTGTTTAATGCTTTTTGTTTCCTATTTGCAGTGGCTTGAGACACAGTTACCACAGTTGCCCTGATGCTCAGTAAATTACTGCAGTTGAGTTATCTATCTATCTAAATTTGCTGATAGACAGCCACATGGTTTGAAATTAAGTTTTTAAGTGGTTGTAGTAACCAAGCAGAGTTTTCAAGAGTTTTGTTGTTGAAGCAAACAGCAGTCTCAGATACTTGGGTGGTTGGGGTTTTTTGCAAATTCCACCAGCCTACTTAATACCTCTGCAAGTCTGAGCAGCTCAGTCAGTTGAGAATATGGGATGGGGCCCTTCATCACTTAGGATTTTTCTTGTGAAGATCTCAAGATGCAGATCTGAGTTCTTCTCATTTGAGGTGTGTTTATATTCAAGCTTAGCCTGAATCCATCCTAAAAACTAAGTGAACAATAAAAAACCAAATCTGCAGTTGAATCCTACCTCTTCTTAGCATCCAAAGTTCTCTTTGTTTCCACCTAGACATCTCAGGTTGATTTTTTTGTGTGCTTCTTTGGTTTCATGTAGAAGGGGAGAATGTGAGAGAGAGATTAAAAATAGCATTGTCTATTGCAAATAACAAGGTGAACGTAAAGAGGAGTGTAAATGGTATCTCTGCAGAACTGTAAATATGAGCTATAAGGTGCTGTAATTAGAGGTGGTCTGCACTGGGTTGAACATTCAAGAATATGACAAAGCCTGACATTGACTGGCCTCTGCAGGAGCACCATCCCTCCAGCTGACCCCAAGGATTCTTGCACTAAAAAAGTCATTTTCTATAAATTTCTTCCATTAAAAGAGTTCTGGAATGAATTGCATTTGTGTCAATGAACCATTTAAGTGGGGCCTTACTACCCTTTTATCTGAAAACCTCCCACAATATTAAAAAGCACAAACCAGAAGAGCAATACAATCTCCCTTGAATCATAAATGAAGTCTGGAAAAGAAGCTTTTTTCTAATGTGTGTGTGTCTGTGTGCAAAAACATGGACAGAGAGGCAATGTAAGAATTGTGTTTTGTGAATTTGTTAGAGGGGGGATGACAGAAGTTCAAGTGGTAGCCTTCAACCTTAGTTTTTGGACCTCTCACTTAGCCCAGGGAAACTTGTGCCCAGGTTTCATTTTTTAAATTAAAACGTATAAAAATCTAAAATGGGGATGGACACTTTTCTGTGGAAAATGTTTTTCTGTGAAAAATGTTAATGAAAAAAGGTTTTTCCAGCCAAAAGGTCTTGTCTCTTGCCTTTCACATTCCTCCCCCAGTATGTGTCATGGATGAGGTGACCATCAGGGTAGGTTTCAGCTAGAATGGGAACCTGTGATTTTTGCCAGATGTCATCTCTTCAAAACAAACTGCTTCATTCTTTGTAGGACTGGCAGGGAGAGACTAAAGCAAGGGCACTGGCAAACTAAGCTCTGGTTTTGGAGACAGTACTGGTGTCAGAGATACTCTTTGCAGTTTGAAAGTGCAGTTTGAAAATAACTTTAAA
Source organism: Hylia prasina (assembly GCA_013397195.1). NCBI lineage: Eukaryota > Metazoa > Chordata > Aves > Passeriformes > Sylviidae > Hylia > Hylia prasina. Next base: position 192,541 of record VYXD01004345.1, on the reverse strand, counting down.
ATATCTATCCATTTCAGGTGTTCTCACTAAACATGGTCGTATCCTTTCCCAAAAAGTATTTTATATTCTCATGTCATCATCATTGTAACACGTGCCAGTCCCAGACAGACAGACAGGAATAGAAAGACAGGCTGACAAGAATCCATTTCTTTGGTTACCAGCCCTTGAACAACTCTAACAAGCCACTTCTCAGAGGCTGGTATTGCTTTCAAAATAAAATGCAACTCCACAGCCGCCTTAGAAATCTGGATAGCTGAGCTGTGAAAACGCTGTTGTTTCTGACAGCAGCAGTACCCCCAGTTCTGTACAATTCACATTCCATATTCCATGTTCCCAGTTATTCCATGCTGCACACACACACTGCAAACAGGAAGTAGGAGCAGCTCAGCTCTTGGCTTCCTCAGTCTCAAGAGACTGCCATGAAACTGAAAAACACTAAACTAAACTTAAGTGTCTGTTAGACCTTTAATTAGCGACCTAAGGAGTGTTTGCCAAGAGGAAATTTGAATTCAATTATCCAAATAGAAAGTATTTAACCTCTCAATAGCACTCAAGTAATTATAATACTTAGGTGTTGTTTCTTTTCGGGAACCTTAAAAAGTAAAACAAAAAATCAAATTGAAAATGGGAGAAGCTGTCAGTTTTATATCACAGGGAGTCTACAAAGGAAAGCTATAATATTGCCCATGCTTTAGACTCACATGTTAGCACAGAAAGGGGCAGCCTCAAAGAGGGACAGCAGGTTGCAGGATTTGTGATTTCTCCACTAAAACAGCCAGCAACAGCATCAGGGCCAACAGTGTGAGCTTTATGTGCTTCGCTACAACCATGAACACACAATTAAGACCAGCAGGTCCCCTCACACAGCTTTTGATGAGATGGAGATGCTCTGTCAGTGTCAGGAGAACTGGGATGCATCAGGAGAGGCTGTATATTCCAGTCCATTTGGCAAACATTACTCGATATCAGCCAAGCCATTTTCATTTCAGGTCGCAGCAGCTGTTTCAGCCCCGACCCCAACTGTCCTTTCACTACACAGTCACCCAAAAAGTTTCCAGAAGTAATCCCAAGAAAAAAAAGGAAAAGTAATTCTTTTCTTGCTTCTCTCTTCACAGACTGTAGGTTGCTTTGGGATTATGTTTATCAGCTGCTTTCTGACAGCCGGTACGAAAATTTCATCCGATGGGAAGATAAGGAATCCAAAATATTTCGGATAGTGGATCCCAACGGGCTGGCCCGTCTGTGGGGAAACCACAAGGTAAGGAAGCAATGCAATTTTCCTCCTGCAGCACTTTGCCTCTTGTAGCATCACAGGATTCAGTTATAAATGGGGGGAAAGAGGAAAGGATGGCTTGTAAATTACTGCTGGAAAACTGTAATATTTTATTCTACGGACACTAGAAATACAAAGCATCCGTCCTGAAGCACTAAAACCTATTCTTCAAATAGAGAACTTGTTGGTTTAGTTTAAAGGCCTTTAGTTATAAATGCATGTTAATTATAAAATTACAAGGAGTGCAAGAATTAACAGTCCTTCTATGTCAAGGGATCTTATTTCTTCTCGAAACCTGGTGCTGAGGATATTCTGATGAGATGCAGTTTACAAGGAGCTCTGTACTACAGAGCAGGAACTTTCTGTGTTCATGTCTGTAGCAACTCCCAGGTGCCACACACTGCCCTGGGACAGACACCAAATGCTGCAGGATTATGTACTTCCTTCTAAGAGGGCAGTTCCTGCTTTATTCTCTGGAAAGCCATTACTGATTTTTACAGTTTGGGGCTGAGTTATGTATAGCTATTTCTGTATATGTATATAGGTATAGTCATATGAGTGTATGAATAGCGTGGATTTACAAAAGGGAAATCATGAGTGCTGTGATATCAATCTACAACAAAATGATTGGCTCAGTGGATTCAGGGAGAGTGGTGGATATAGCTCATCTTGATTTTAGAAAGGCTTTTGAGACTGTCTCGTAACAGCTTCAAAGACAGACTAATTAAGTATGACCTAGACAAGACTACAGTGAGGTAGATTGAAAACTGGCTGATCTGCTGGGCTGAAAAGATGGTGATCAATGGCACAAAATCTAGTCACTAGTCCTTTTACCCCAGGGATTGATTCAGGGGTCAGTACTGTATGTCTGTTAATGGCCCAGATGATGGGACAGATTCTCAGACAACACAAAATTGGGGGGAATAGCTGACACACCAGAGGGTTGTGCTGTTATCCACGTGGTTCTGAGCCTGTGGGGGATATGGACTAATGGGAATTTTATGGAACTTCCCACCTTACCCAACCTGCACATTAATAATTGGGCCATTTCATGCTGGCTGTCTAAAACCGAAGCTCCTTCAGACCATTAACTACTTGGGCAACACATTGGCCTTTCAGCCTACAAGAAAAAAAGCACACGCAGTATTTCAGGGAGGTTCCCAATAAGGATTTTGCAGGGAAAACTTTGTCCCTGTTAGTGTTTCATTGCCACAGGAGCTCTTGATGTGGCCTCCTTTGGCAGAGTAACTGTAGTCAGGGCAAGCAGAGGGGGTCTGCTCTTACTGGACGTTTTAGGCAGGTGGATCAGTCTCCTTTGCTGAAGCCAAACTCCTGACATGGAGGCTCCCAGAACAAAAACATGCTTCTGCTGGTTCGGCGTATTTTGCCCGTGGCGAGGTGGCTGTTTACACTCGTGCACACACAGCTGTGCCAGCAGAGTTGTCTCCCTGTTGGGAGTCTCTGCCAGACAGAAACCACTGCTCCTTGGACCAGGAAAATGCTCTTTGTGTAGACATAACCTAAGGGGCTGATCCTGCTCGTCCAAGTCACTAATTTGGGGGCTTAGGAAGGTTTTAATGAATCATCTCACACTTCAGTGTACCTCAGTGCTCTGGCCATGGCCTTTGGGGCCAACAGCTCCCAGAATGAAGGGAAGGATCTGTCACAGAAGCAGATGTACAACCCAACTGGCTTCTTGATTTACACCTGTGTAACCAGAGGAGAAAGGGCTGTCAGTCCCCACAGTGCTCTGTGAGCATTAACTAGTTAATGCAGGGGAATCCCCGAGGAACAGTGCTCCAAGCAGAGATTGCTGACAGATTCAGCCTATTAGCCACTCCCAGGCTTTTACAAAAGGTGTTTGCATTAAGAACAGGCCTGTCACATCCCACTTGGCATGAGCATCTCCCTCCACCTAATGTCTCCTCTTGTAGTTAATTAAGTCTTTTGTTATCTGTGTTCCAAGAAACTGTAGCAAAACCTTGCTTGGAATTTTTGTTAGACTCCTTGTTTAAATTGCCCTGAGTGGAAAGAGACCCACAAAACTTTGGTGATGAGGGCTGTGGGGGAAGAATGGGCCTGCAAACAGGAAAAAAAAATGGTACATGTAATTTCTTGAACTGTCTTGGTTACTTTAGTTAGCTGTGATAGTTCTGCAACTCATTTGGGGGCTTAGAAAGGTTTTAATGAATCATCTCACCACTTCTTTTCCTTTTTTCTTTTGAAAAAAACAGAACAGAACAAATATGACCTATGAGAAAATGTCCAGAGCCCTACGCCACTACTACAAACTAAATATTATCCGGAAGGAGCCAGGACAAAGGCTTTTGTTCAGGTAATTTTCTTTCTTTGCCATTTCCTTCTATGGACAATTAGTTTTTCAGTATGGAGGATGGATTTGTGTGTGGGATGCCTCATTGCCACAGTTATAACACAAGTGACGATGGCCATACATTTGTAAAAGCTGTCTAGAGCAGTGCTTCCCAGCTTTCAAGGCAGCCACACCAATTTACAAAAACACAAGCCTGTCTCAATGATCAGTGGAGACAATAGAAGTCTTTTCACTGCTTCGTGCAGGCTGTGCCATTGTTTAAGACCTTAGATGAATGATTCAGCCAAACTGCTGGAAAACCTACTCCAAACAGACTTCTCGAACGCAGCTGCCAGTGAAAGCTGAGCAGGGATCAGGCATTTCCTCAAGGACCTCCCAGAACAGAAGCACTTGATGACCACGTCTTTGGTGCTGCCTTCAAGGAAGAGAGGGAGCTGCAAGAGCCATTCATAAAACCCAACACATCGGATTGAATGACACAACCAAGAATTTAGAAAATAGAGCCTGAAACAGCATTAAAGCAGGGAACTACTTGTACAAGCTTGAGTGCAGATGGCACAGAGTGGGAGCACTCCAGTTCTCTTCAGACAACACCAGCAAATCCTAGTGCACTCAGAGCACTGATCTCAGACCAAAGACTGCTTTGCTGCCAGTGGCCTGGATCTAGCAGTGTACTTGGAAATGATAACAGTAGGAAGGCAATCTTGTAATTTGTTTTCTTAAATAGCTAACAGAGCTGCATTAGCACTCAAACTATCTTCAGCTGAAAAGGGTTGTGTGGGATGACTTGTTTATGTCAGCTCTTCGAAGGAAAGATAGATGCAGGAAGGAGACTGAAGGAAAGAAGCAGTCATGGGCAAAGTCAAGTGCTCGACAGTAACTTTTTTTTCTGGTGGAAAGTTAAAATAAGGTTGCTCCATCACTACCAAAGGTACCTGTATCTCTGTGGTCTTGTGTAAAGACTGCACTGCCCTGGGGGAATTCCTGATGCTGAACACTGAATGTGCTTCTCTTGAAGCCTTCCCTTCAGTGGGGACATACACAAAACAGGAGTCCATCTCTTCTCAACCAGGCTGCCTATTTTCTCAAGACCATTGTAACTTCATGCCCTTGGAGACCTCAGTTCCTCTGTAAGACTTGGCCAAATTGACCAACAGATTCAAAGGTCACCAGAGAGCATAAAACTTGAGCTATATAAACTTCATTTCCTTTGGAAACTGGGAAAAAAAAAACCCAGCAAAACATTTCTTTGCACAATTCCCAATAAAAACTTTTTTATGTTTTCTTAGACCTATTTATATCTGAAGAGAAAAAGAACAGCTGCAAAAAATCAAGTCATTAATGTGCCTTTCTTGGCTATTCCTCACAAGCACAGAAATAATAGGAAATGTGACTTAACATGCAGGCAGTTGTCATCTGAAGATATCTGTAAGGAGCTTTAAGTAAGATGGAGTCAGGAGAAGGATTTCTAATAGGTTGACTGGGTGTCTTCTGCAGCAAAATAGGTCACAGATAGTATTTCTTCATTTTCATGCATTTCTGGATTGGGATGTTTTTTGTTTTGTTTGGATTTTTTTAAAATGTAATCAAATGCTATTAGAAATACCCACCCTGTGGTTTCTTTATGTGACTTAAAGCACAGACCAGAAGGAATACCCAAAATCCTGCAGTGCAGCTCACATCAGCCCATGCCCCACATGGAGAGGAGGAGGGCAGTGGGACCACTCTGTGTTTTGATTTCATCCTCATGCAAGATCAACAAGACAGTCACAGGGTTTAAATCAGGGCACAGTCTGGCCGTGGGCTTTGGTGCATTTTCAGTGTGTAGCCAGGCACTGATTCACCACTCCTGCATACGCGTTTTTCACCACCGTAACACCGTTTGTAGCAGCAGCATTTTTCCAGCAGTGACACAGCAGTGAGTCATAGCCCTTCTTTTTTCCTTTCCCTAAATGCATATATGCACATGATTTCCAAAATTAGAAGGGATGGCAAAAGGTTAGTTCCAGGCTATGCTGCGTGTTTGCTGAGAGGCTCCAGCAGTGAGCATTCTGAGTCGGTGATAGTAACGAGGCTCCTGTTGGTTGTTTTTGTTTTCACTGGGGCAAGGATACTGAGCATATCATCAACCTGAAGTAAAATCAGCTCTTACAGTTAACACATTTCTTAAAGCTGCATGTTAACCAGTACGTTGTTAATGAAAAACTGTGAGATTTTTGTGCCATTTCCAGCATAAACATCTTTCATCCTAATTTCTCCAGAAATGTTTGGGAGTTGGAAAACCGATTTGTGTTGAAACCAGGATTTCATCCTTCCTATGCCAGTCTGTCTTCCTACACCATTAAATTGAAAAGGAAAAACCAGAGCCTTTCTGTGCTACCTCTGTGCAGTAAAACACAAAAGCATTCTGACAAAAACCAAGACTGCAGAATTAAACTGCAGGCTGGTGGATGTCCTTTCTCATTTCCTGCTGCTGCCATGCCTCCCCAGAGGCAGTTTCTGTCTCCAGCACCCTGCAGACTTACTGCCTTGAGACTCTGGTGCTGGGAGCCATGGCATTCATTACAGAGGATGCTGCCTCACTGCAGTCACACTTTCTGCAGTCACACAGGAAGAGACTGTCTTTGCTTACAGTTCCCTAGCACAAAACGTTTTTCCTTCAGGGCTTTTTCCATTTCCTGGAACTTGTTATGACTTGGACCTTGGCTTTTCCCCCCTCTGTTCCTTTGGTGTTTCATGTTCTTCTCACTCACCTACACGCAGGCCTGCACAAACCAGTAGCCCTGTGCCTCCCCACACCTTGCAAGGGCTTGTGCTTTGAAATATGCTGATCATAAAGACCTTTCATGTCTCTGTCACCAGACACCACACATGAGTGTACCTGGGCCAAGCTGTCATCTGACATGACAACAGCAAACAATATGAGGGAGAAGAAATAAACATCATTCTTTGCCAAAAAACTACGGGGTTTGGTTCAGATTTGAGATTTCAAGAACCGAGGGTAAACACCAGTGATTTTTTTGTTTCCTTTCAAGGTATGGAGGAGGGAAGGCACCTGGGGAGAAGCTGGAAATACTGAGGCTTTGGGAGAATACTGCAAAGATTATCTAGGTGTATAGAGCTCAGGGATCCCAACAACTTGATGAAGATAAAAGCTGAGACCCCTGAGAAATGCCTTTGTTTCTCTGTTTTGCAGGTTCATGAAGACCCCAGACGAGATCATGAGTGGCCGGACAGACCGCCTCGAGCACCTTGAATCCCAGGAACTGGATGAACAAATATACCAAGAAGATGAGTGCTGAAGGAAACAGGTGCACCACCTCTGTGGGTCCAGGGGAGAAACATCTGCCCGACGGTCGGCACGGTTTGGGAGGGGAAGCAACAACACAGGAGCAGTACTTGAGGTCGCCGCTTAGCTTGAAGACCACGCAGGACCTGAAGCACCTTAACAAAACAAACTAACAGGCAGAAGTGGTGCTGGCAGGAAAGCAAAGGGGAGAAAGCCTGGACTTATGCACTACTTCACTGTTCCTACAAAGTCTCCCTTGAGTTTTTTCTTTCTTTTTGGTTTGTTTCAGTTTGGGGGGTTTTTTGTCTTTTTTTTTTTTCCCTAATAAACATGCAGTTTGACTTTCCTTATCTCACATAGGACAAGACATCAGATTATGCTTCTTCTTTTTTGGTTTTTTGTTTTTGGAAGGCTTTCCTATGGAAATAGAGTGCTCTTATTTCTGTGCAAGTCTCATGACACAACACTGCATAAACAATAGCAACACAGAAGGGATTTGCTCAAGGCTTCCAGTTTGCTTGGATCAATTCATATGTGCTGCCACTGGGAAATGTGTTGAAGCTACCAAAAGAATTTTTCACACATACCTGTCAAATGAAGAGGAGACACCCTTCACATGTAGGCTGGGCTGTTGTCCCAGCATAGCTTGGGCTCACAAAGAGTGCTCCAAGTGGCTGTTAACTGCTGGAATATGGACCAAAACCAATCACCTAAGTGCTCCAGAGAGGAGAAAAATAAATGTGACAAACCTCTGCAAGTGACTATCAGTTAACATTTTCCCTCCTTCTAGCAAAGAAGTGGTAGAATGGAGCAAGGGGAAGGGAGGGTGGGGACAAATACATATATATGTGTGTATATATATATCTAAAAGTTCCATATATATATATAAATATATATGTAATCCCCCAGTATATTCACAGTTGTGAATTTCAGTTCAGAGTTTTCTATAAAAAGGGAAGACTGAAGCATCTGTAATTACAGAAGAAAAGGGTGTTTCTCATACCTGCTAGAAATTTTGGAGTGAAAGGTGAAGGACTGTTCCTTACATCATAGGGAGAAAGCAAAGGGACTCATCACATGGTTTGTATTACTCAGAAGCCTCTCCAGGATCATTTTGTGCTGCTGGAGAGGTAGATGATTCACCACTCTAAAAGCTGATGTTAGAGAACTAGAGACCAAATAGCTATACTTATATCTTGTAATTGATTTTGGCTTTGTTTTGGGAATTGTTTTTTTTTATGCCTCCCACTGCCCTCCCCCATCCTACAGCACTGCCATCAAGGAAACTTGTCCCAGCTTGCCTGTTTTTAACATGATTAAGACAAGAGAAAAACAAACCCTACAGCCCTGTTGCTTTCTTGGTTTGGGGTTTTGTTCTGGTTGCAAGGTGCCTCCATTTGGTTTGCTGCACTGAGGCTGCTTGGCATGCCTACTCCTTGATGCCCAAACAAGAGAAACTGCTGGCCTGTTACATTTCACAGCTTGAACCACCAGGACAGGAATGTCTGTGGTGTCCAGTGATCCATCAGCAGTGGTCCTTTGAATGGAAGGAAGATTTAGCAGCGGAAATGATGCTTGCAAAGGGAGAAGGTGTATAGGGAAACTGCAGGAATCACATGGTGCCTGAAAGAAAGCACGTCCACAGCAGAGCACTAAAAGCAGAAAGCCTCTTTAATGGAAACATAAAAGAAACTAGATCTGGAAAAAAATCAAACGGCTAATCTAATCCATTTCAACCAAAAAACAAGGTACATTCCCATGATAGAGCTTTTATCAGCTATTAAACCAACATGACATTTGATCTTTCCACGTATTTAACAAGAGGGTTAATCTATCCAGGAAAAAATGGCACTCAGCAATGAACAGTGTCCCCTGTGTTTAAACAGAGATAGGCCAGTCTCACCAAAGACTTAATATTGAGTCACAGGTCGTAGAAGGAACAGCTTTGTTAAGGATGTAGATAAGCATCATACAACAAGAAGAGATTTTTCTGAGCCAGTATCTGATGAGGAATGACAGGGTATACATTTCTCCCTGAGCTTTTCCCAGCCATGTTTCTCTGTAAAATCACAGTCAGTAACTTACAAGTCCCAGCACACCACGTACTTGATCTGTTCTGCCTCAAAATAATGGACAGGGGAGTGTTTTTCAGCAATGTGTCACCTGTCTCTGTTGAGACTCTTAAGTCCTTGAAGCTCATGAGGCATGAGATTGGGAGACACTCTGGGACTCCAGTAGTCACAGATGTGAAACCTAAGGTCCCTTGAGGTCAAGGGCCCAAGGAGTTACTCTGTCATGTTGCTCAAGGGCCCTCAAGTTGCAGCCAGGTCTCAGGAGCTGGAGTGGTGAATTTGACAGATGGAGTGTGATCAGAAGTACCAGTGTAAAGAAAGGCTCTAGCTGGATTATTGGGTGTCCAGTGGTAGAAAGAAACCAAATTTTTGCAGAGGATGATTCATCCTCTTTACTGCTGTGGTCTAGACAACGGTATAACTGCATTATTTTCTTTTACGTGCTGTTACAAGATGGTGAGGGACAAAAAAAAAAACCAATAAGGACTTTCTGTATAAAGTGCTCTGATGAGTCACAGCTTTTTGTCATGGTCAAGGTGCACACTGCAAAATACAGAGAACCAGAGACAATCCACCCATTTCCTCACCATATTCTACCAAACTAAGTCCATCCTCAGCACTGGGTAAGACAGGAAGATCACACGTGTTGTCCTGTAGGGAAGCTTCATAGTGGAATTGTTCACCTTTACAAAGAGATGTGATCACTTCCACTTGCAGAATCTTAGTCAAAGGGGAAAAAAATGTTTGTGGCTGTTGGAAACTCTTCCCAGTTCACACATAAAGGACATCTTAAGATAATGTCATCACAAGCACAGAGGATTCTCTCAAGGCTGATGCTAGTTGGAGTGAAAGTAGCCTTTGACCTTGGAACAGGCCAGTCCCTCAGAGGCCCTTCGTGTCTCCTGCCAGGTCTCCTGGTGCCAAAGGGAATGGTGTGGGTGACACTGGAGCTGCCAGAACAGTGGGGCCTTGGAGCCTGTTGTGGGAACTGCAGGATTTGAGGTGCTCTTGGGGTCTTGAAGTGAATCAGGTATGACTAAAATAAAAAAGTAGTGATGGGCTAGAGCAGCTGCAGGAGGGAGATTCCCATTGACCTCACATCCACTGGCAGATCCATGGGAGCATAAAGACAACATAAACATCCTGAGCCGTAGGAATGTGTTACTGCTTGCCAGGGCTAGCAAAGGTAACACTGTCTTTCCACCAACACTGACACCTGCCTTTCCCCCTCCCCTAATTTCTGATTTCCCAGTGTAGAATTTGCCAGCAGCAAAACAGCCAAACTTTCTGCCTTTGCCATCAGAGCAAGTGGGGAAAGGGAGAAAGTGTTTCATCCTTGGAGAAACACGAAAGTCATCTGGACATGGTCCTGGGCAGCTGGGCCTGGCTGGCCCTGCCTGACCAGAGGAGGTTTGACCAGATGACCTCCAGAGATCCTTGCCAACCTCAGCACCCAGCAAAGGTTCTGAGTGGTTAAGTGGTAAAGCAAAGGTTAAGTGGGACCTTCATTGTCATCAGCTTGCTACAAGCCTCAGCAAGCCACAGGCCAGTCAGGTAGGGCGTGCTGCAGTTCCACAGCAGAATATTTTCTTGATTAAAGTTTGAAACCTGTTGACTTCCTCTCCATCCAGAGAACACTACTGGGGCCTTTCTGTGAACACTAAGTTGCTGCCATTCTCCCCAGATTTCAAACTCCACATACTCATTCTCCAGATTTTTTTTTTTGTCAGACTGCAACTGTACGCGAATCCAGAGTTTGAGGTCTTTTTTTTAAAATAAAATTCTAGTGTTTTTATTGATGATGGCTTTTGTTTTTTTAAGGTGTGGGGCTAAGGGACTGAATCAAACATGTTTGAATGTAACAAAACAAAAACAAACAAGCCTATTCTCAGGGCCAGTGAGTTGCAAATAATTTTTAAAATGCTTGTAATTACATCATCTCAATAAAAAAAATTTAATATAAAAGCAGGAATCCCAAATTTGTTGGTGCAATCATTGCTACAAGGTTATTTCTTTTTAAGAGCCATGGTACCTAATATAGCATATAGCAGCTGTTTTCAGTCAGGAAATGAAACCTGCAGACTCCCCCTGCCCAAACACGTATGAGCAGTGCCTTGATCTTCCCTGGGAAGTGTTCGGAAATATTAAGGCTGTCCCTTGAAATATTTACTTTGCTGTCTGTCCTGAGAGATGAGCCAAGTACTCCTCTAATGACTGGATACGTGTCCCTGGTTCTCCTTCCTTCTCTTGGAGTGGATGTAGAAGAAAAAAACCAAAAATGAGTTGCTGGATGACTGATGCATCTTTTTTAGCCTGCTAAACAGGCCAGATCAAAGACAGCAAGACCAAGAGGTTTTGAAGAATAGTCATCTTTGCAAACCAGTCTAGAAACCCAGCCCCTCTCTTCCAGCATAGCAGGACTGTATTTTCAAGTGGTCATCCCTAACCAGGAGCTGAGGGGAGAGCAAGATGAGGTGGCACAAACTGCTCTCAGCTGTTTCTGTCTCCTGCATGGTGGGGTTCCTGCTGCTTTTGACAGCCTGAGGCCTCTGGAGGGTTTCTGAACATCCCTGCTCCAGAGAGGTGCCACCAAATGCCACAGCAAACAAACACATCCCTGCTCCAGAGAGGTGCCACCAAATGCCACAGCAAACAAACACATCCCTGCTCCAGAGAGGTGCCACCAAATGCCACAGCAAACAAACACATCCCTGCTCCAGAGAGGTGCCACCAAATGCCACAGCAAACAAACACATCCTGTCTGCAGCATACAGCCCACAGCCAGTGCTCTCTGGTGGGAGCAACTCAAAGAATCACAGGATGGTTTGGGTTGGAAGGGACCTTAAAGCTCATCTCATTCCACCCCTGCCATTGACAGGAACATCTTCCACTATCCCAGGTTGCTCCAAGCTCTGTCCATCCTGGCCAGGGATGGGGCAGCCACAGCTTCTCTGGGTATACACTGTGCCAGGATCTCAGCATCCTCAAGGGAGAATTTTTTCCTAATACCTAATAAAAACCTATGCTCCTTCCACTTAAAGTCATTCTATCTTGTCCTATCTACTCCATGCCCTTGTAAAAAGTCCCTCTTCGGTGTTCATACAGGCTTCCTTCAGATACACCAAGCCTTTTTAAGGTCTCCCTGAAGCCTCCTCCAGGCTGAACCCCACTCTCTCATCCTGTCCTCTTAGGAGAGATTATCCAGCCCTCTGATCATCTTTGTGGCCCTCCTCTGGTCTCATTGAACAGATCCATGTCTTCATGGCAGGTTAAAATGTTTGGATCCCGTCTACAGCTCCGGATAGCCCACAACAATCCAGCTGATGTGTAAGCTAGGAGCACTCAGCTGCTCCTTGCTCAATATTTATTTTCTGTTTCCTTTCACTGGTGTTTTTAAAACACAAAGGCAAAGAGTAAGCAGTAAGCAAACCCTTTTCTGAGCCAAGATATCAAGCAAGAAGGAAACAAGGTGTGTTCCTCCATAATTCAGTCCCTTAAGGCCATTTTCCTTTAATTTTAGGACAGGAAATACATGTATCCTGTGCCTACACCTTGGCACAGCTTGCTTTCGCACTCTGAACAATAGCAAATGCTGCAGGTTGAAGGCATAGTGGAGGAAGTTCTCAGTGGTTTTGGCTATTGCTCCAGGATAGTCTCAGCTGAGGATTAGTGTCATCTTAAGAACTAGTCTTGAGTCCAGAGAACATCCTTTGGAGGCTCTGGGACAGAAGAGGCACGGCAGTGCATGTCCAGTGTATCTTCCTTCCCATTTTCAAAACTGACTGAGTTGCAGAGGAAAGCTCCTAGGCCAACACCAGCACAGGGAGCATGGACAGTGCAGAGGTTTGCAGACTACAGCTGCCTCAAGCATGGTGGTGCACGGTTCCTCCATCCATCTCCCCAGCATTGACCAGGAGAGATTTTGCAAGGGTGTCAAAGAAGACCTCAGTGACTGTCCACACACCCAGAGGACTTACAGAGGCTGCTGACAGCAGCATTTTTAAATTATGTAGGAAGAAAGGTTTTCACTTCTCCCAGATGCGACGCCACCTCTGAGGCACAAGCAAACAAGAACATGCTGACCTCAGTTTGAAACCCAAGCAGCTTCCAAGGAACACAGGAAGAGCCAATAAGGAAAGATGTGAGGAGAGAAAGGATGCGCTGCCACAGCATGAAGCCCCAAACCAAACATTCTTCATTAATCACATTAAAGAAAAGGTTGGTGTGTCACCGTAAGTATTCCAACAGCACAGGAACAGGTGGATCTACCACAGGTCAGGTCTGTCCATACTGGATTCCCAAGCACCCAGGGATCTGCTGGTTACACTGGATTTATCCCAGGCACCCCTTGCTTATTTCCACTGCAGCCTTCTCACCATGCAGAACTGGAAGCTGAGCTAAATTATATCCACCTGATGGGAGAAAGGTGCAACTTCCTGAGCTGCTTCGGGAGAAATGTCCCACTGCACAGTGCCATCCCGCCACGCCCAGCAAGGGGGAGGCTGCGGAGGGAGGAAGGGAAGGTTTGCAGCCTGGTTCAAGCTTTCACCCCACCAAGCTGCTCCTAAGAGCCCAGTAGTGAGCCAGGTGAAGATGAATTTCCCAGGACTCACTTCCAAAATAAGCAAGGACATGAGATGCCACGAAATCAATGACGGGGCAGCTAGAACTCCATACTTACATAAAATGTAAGACTGGACAGTAGCAATGGTGAACAAAATCACATCAATTTCTTCATTCTAGCTGTCCCTACCTGTTTTCCCCAGTCAACTGAAAAGTTTTATGTCATTTGAAGCCGGGGCAGAAAAAGAGGGGCAAGAGCCTGTCTTCCCACCTTCATCCCTCCAGTCTGCCCTTTACTCAACTTGTTGCCTTGAAAAAAGGGGAGTAGGGTGTGGCTGCTCAGCAACCAGCTCAGCCCGAGCTGAGCTGTCCAACAGTGCCAATGTCACCAGTGAATGAAACAGCCTTTTTCCTCCTGCCCTGTGTCAGTACTGTTGTATCCCTGCTGTAACAGCCCTCATTTGGTCAAAAGGACAGCACTAACAGTGCTTAATAACCATCTTCCCAGGTTAGTCAACTCAGGCAACCTGTCTACTTACTGACCATCTCTCCACCCCTGGTTAAATGCCCACTGAAGGGTAAGGCTTAGGTTGTCACTTTGCAGGACACCCATTTCTTGTGATTGTTGGCAGCCTGGGGCAGGCTAAACGTACAAATGGGAAAGAAATAATCTGGCAATTGGTACAGAGAATTGGACCAGTACACCTGGTTACTTCAGTGTTGTCCATTTGTCAACAAAAGCAAGTGCATGCATCTCCACCATCCTCAGTGCCAGCACAGGAACCAGACTGAGATATCAATTTAAAACCAGGCAGACCCTCGTTGTGTGACTGCTCCGAGCTGGCTGTCACAAACTACAACCAGCATTTTAGGGGAAAAATGGGAAAACACAGTGCCCTTCCATAAGACAGTAGAGGTCGTTATGGCTGATATGATCAGTTGTAAAACCCGCAGGGACACATCAATCTCTCTGCCTCCTGCAAACACCTCTGCATAAAGTTTCCCAGCATCTCAAAGTGCTGGAGAACAGCCACAACAGGAAGAATGATAACTGTTCAGGAACTAGAATTGATCTCCTACTGCCTGATAAACACTGTTAGCCTGGGGTTGTTGACTTGAAGCCAAGTTCTGCTAAATGGACAAAGTTTCCAAGTCAACCCTTCCTGGTGTTTGACAAGGTGAAGGGAAGGAACTGAAGACAGCTCAAACAAAGCAGGTATTGTTTCCAGTAGGCTCCGGAAAGATGTGAGTGCATGACCCACCAGAAGAAAGTGAGGAAAAGAAGCAGGGGTGGCATGAAAGCTGAGGCAGTTTGGATGATCAGGACAAGGAAAGCTGGGAGTGTTCACCAAGGGAAGGGCCAAGGTCAGTAACTTTCACTTGGCCAATGTGTGCTTGCAGGATCTGAGCACGTCTCTATTCAAAGCCCTGCAGAATGAGGACTCCACCTCCTCTGTACCAAAGGTTAGTACAAATATCTCCTGCATTAAAATGTGTCCCTTTCTTTCCATTTAACTCCCTCTTAATTCTGCTTCCAGCCATTAGCTTTCATTATGTTTCTCTTCTCTAATTTCTGTAAACCACAGTATTCCCACTGGTACATGGAGATCCTTAGTGACTGCAATCAGTGCAACTCTTACTCATTTTTCTTTTTCCCTTGCTTACTTAGCAAGGGAGGAACTGAAGCTCCTTAGTGACTCCCTGAAGGGAATGCTCCTGGCCCAGAGAGCTGCAGGATACATCCACACTTGTTTCTTGGGATGCTGACCAGCCCTTTCCTGCAGAAAAGGCTCCAGAGAGCACATCAATCTCTTGGGAACCAGCTGATGTGAAACAGAATGGGGAAAGGGAGGAACACACATTGAGGTTTCTTTCTGGCCCCATGACAGCCCAGGTAACCCAACAATCATGCTTCTTCCAACCCTCCAGCTAGGGTGGGAGGTTCTCTCTCCACTTGGGAATGACCCTAGGGAGATTGCCTGCAAATACAGTAGCAAACACATCAGCAAAAGAGGCTACCTATGTCTTTATTTGTTTTTAAAATATTCTAAATGTTGGTGAATGCTCTTTGGAACATGCTGCCTCACAGACTCTTCTTCCCCAGTTCACATCCTAGATCACTCCTAAAATTTCCATGGAATCAGCAAGCAAGAATAATTAATGGGCAGACAAATTTCACATGGCCACGTAGTTTCATATTCACCAAGCAGTTAATTCACACAGTCTGACCCACCACTGAAATTTCCTCCACCTTACACAGAACAGGAGGAAAAAGGGCCAGAGAGATCTGCCATCCCACAGTAACAATTTCATGCATGAAGTGACTCCTTTGCTCTGCTAAAGCCAGTGGAAATTAGAGCTGTGTAAAATCTGTCCAACATAGAGATCTGCGCAGTACCCACAAAAAATATCCTACCCAGGAAAAAATTGAGAGTTTACTACAAAAGTAAAACTTAACCCTCACAGCAACCTTCTCAACCAAGTAAATTCCTACACTGGAGTGAAAAACACAACAATTTGTTTTGATGGTACTTTGCAGAGACCTGTATTCAGTGCTGACATCTATCAAATCCCACACACAGATGAACTGACAGCACAAAATCAGCCTCAGACCTAAGGCCTCTCAAGGACTGAAGCACCCAGGGTTGTCAAGTCATGTATTTCCCAATTGGGAGAGTTTAAATAGAAATAATTTCACAGCAAAAGGCTGTTGTACAAAACAAACAACCCACTTCAAAAAAAACAAGCCAAGTCCATCTCAAGACTTAGGAACCTATGGTCCAACTTCCTAAAGGACTGATTAAGCTACAGTTTTTATTGAAGTCAACAAAACCCATGGATTTTGTATGGGAAAGGGCAGAGGGGGAGTGACTGAGGGCAGCTCAGTCCCTGCTGAAAAGCCAGCAACAGAACACAGTTACTGGTGTGAGAGGCAATTGCAAAAGGGTAAATGGTTATCCAAGAGAATTTCACAAAGAAGGAAACATTTTTCATTCAGCCATAAGTCTTTCAGGAAATTATTCGTTTTCTAAATGAGAACATTTTCTTTAAATTCAAAAAAACCTGTTTTTCTCCCAGCTTTTGTTTACAAAAGAGGGAAGTGTTTCAGCTCTGTCCTTTTTCATCCTTCCTTGACAAAATGTCAACCAAGCCTTGTGTCTTGGGTTGGGAATTCATTTTTTGGGGG
>VYXD01004345.1:149801-166569 GCA_013397195.1 Hylia prasina | reverse complement strand
TTTTTTTTTTTTTCTTCCTGTCTGACCATTTCTGTCATTGGGTCCAAGCAAACCTTCCTCTGGCGCAGTGTCATTCCTTCAAAGTTTGTAAGAATTCGTTTCCTGAACTCATTATCTTTCATTCCCCTTCCCCTTCTTGTTCCCCTTCCCCTTCCTCTTTCCCTTTCCTTCCCTTCTCAGGCTTTTTAATATCACAGCTGGCCCTTCTACCCCAGACTCACATTTGGTGTGACTCCAAATATGTCTTTCCTTCCTGGTGGCTGCTTCCTGCCTGCCCACTCACAAACACTTCTCTGATAAGCATCATATTGCCTCCTGCTGCTCTCTTCTCTTTTCCTTCAGCATCTCTTCTGCAGTTATCTTTCCTCCACTTCCACCTCTTAAGTTTATTTGTTCTTGAGGGTCCTTTCAACTACCTCATCTCATTTCCTGTTCTTCCTTTCACATCACTCCAGTCTTTCATCCTCATCTCCCCTCAGTTTCTTTCCCCCTTGCTCCCTGTGCCTGCCTTTCTTTACTACACACATAATTCCCCAACACTTTCTTTCTCAGAGAAGAAGATGAGCATAGAGAGGATGGGTGGTATTTTTATTATTATCCTCAGGGGGATATATTTGTTACCTAAGTTAGATAAATAATCTTAGGCAATCGGTGGAGAAGGATAGGACAACTTAGGAGGTTTATTAGATGCTGCCTTCCTTTGTTGCCTCTGTAGGGAACCTAAGTAACTCCACCTGATTTAGTAGCCTGAAATTAATCAAGTCACATGAATATCCTCTGCACAATCTCACTTTTGTTTAGGTTCATGTGAAGGAGAGAGGGAAGGACAAAACATCAAGAACACAAGGACAATATTTGGCACTGACCAGGCAGCCTCAGCTTCTGACATACCTGGTAGGTGCTGGTGGAGTGTGGGGAGTGGCAGCTTTTCAGAGGTCCAAAGAAGAGGAAAATGTTTTTGCAGACATCTGGGAGGAATGTGTCCCAGCCAGAATGGGGTTTTGGGGTGTGACAGCCAGGTCACCTTTGCAAAAGGCCCCTGGGAGATAGATTTGTTTGACAAGAAAGGTAGGGCCAGAAAAACTGGGGAGGAGTCATCCAGCAAAGGAAGCAAAGAGATGAGCAATGTAGTGGTCAGAGCAAGGAGCCAAAAAGGAGGTTGTTGTTTAGGGGACTTGAGAGGATCAATGTTGCTGGCACCTAGGATGCTTCAGTAAAAGTGAAGGAAATGTGGCCATACCAAGGTCCCAAGGTCTAGGTTTTCACTGTGTTGGCAGACAGACAAGGAGATGCTGGATTTGAGAGATGATACACAGAAACCTCAGGAATGGAAAACAGTTTGGATGCTGGAGTCCAATAAGAACGCTGAATCAAAGATGAACAGCTTGCTGTATTTCAATTCCTCACTCTGGGGACTTCCACAGACCATCTGTAGACCTGGGTACACCTCTGATATTTCCTCTGCTTGATTTCCTATGTCTCCACCAGGTCCTGGGCTACAGCTGCTCTTGTGACACTTCATATGTGCTCACTGAGGACAGAGCTGAATGGAGTAAAATCCTCCCTCTGCTTCAGAGTCATAAAGTATTGCTCTAAACAGGATAATGGTGAGAAACCTATTCTTTAGCTTCCCATTTTTTTCACTTTGTTTGCCTTGACAAGCCCACTGAAAACCACCAAGCAGGTGGGTGAGTGAAAAGGAATATTAGTTTGGGACAACACCGAAGCTGGAGGACAGGAGGGTAGGAAGCTCAAAGGCTGTGCACCCTTTCACAGCTGATGTCTTTATTCTTACTGCTGTATCTTTAGATTACTTACAAGGCTATTAGACAATATTCTCTTAACAAATCTATATCAATCCTTTACTAACAACCACTTGCAGCTCTATTTATTTCACCCACATGGAAGTGTTAGACTTTCCTTTTTCTTTTAATGAAGAACTTGCCAAGTCCAGCTTTTCTCCAAGATCTGATAATAGGCAAGGCAAGAATGGTAGTGGGAGGGCTCTCAGTACTCACATGGTGAATAAACATGGGAATTTTCCAAACCAATTAAGAGCCAAAGAGGTGCAAGAAGACAAATACCATGGAACTATGGACTATTTCAAGAGAAAATTAGCCTTTGATCTGAGACACAAAATAAAACTAGTTTCTTAAAAGTTTCCCGAGGTAGTGTTTTTCCTCCAATCCTGCTATTTTCCCTCCCAGTTAGCAGTGTTATACAAGCACCTTGCTTTGTCAAAAGTACAAAGAACTTGGGTGAGGACAATGCATCCAAAGTGACTCCAGAATAAAACAAGAAAAACCTTTCAGCACAAGGACTTGTGTAGGTGGGGGCAGAACACAAAGCACAAACAAATGCCCTGTGAGAGACCAGAGGAGAAGCTGCTTTGAATGTGCAGAGAGAAGGAGCCCTCACCCTTTCTTAAGCTTTCTCAGTGTAGCTGCAAAGCTGCTCTCTGACTTCCAGTCCTGTGAATTTCCACTCCAGCCTCGCTGTACACAAAGCCCTTATCTCCCAAGCACAGCTTTAGATTATAGAGAGGGCACGCTGTCAAGAGAGACTGTCAAGGCTAATGAGCACAGGGTTAACCCAGTGCTGCAGCAAAGGGACCCCTCTGGAGGAGCTGCTCGAGGCTGGGTTTGCAGCACAGCCAGACGCACGTTGCTGTCTTTTTCCACTCCCCCTGGTTATCCTCTATTGCTCTGAAGGTATGGCTTGACCACCCGCTCTCCCAATACCCAGGCAACACTGAAAGCCCTCGGAGCCCACAGGAATGCGGCGCTTGCTGTGTGCCCGGCGGGATGGGGAAGCACTTTCACAGGTGGGAGGGGCGTGCTTTGCCAAATATTGTAGCCATAAATTCTTTTTTGTTGCGTGTCTAACTTTGTTTGTCTTTCTGCAGGTATAGCACAGCTTTCAAGCATTCCAATCAAACAACTAAGGCAACTCATTCTGGCTGCCAATTTTAATGGCAAATGCAAGTGGTTCCTACAACCCACGTGGGAACTTATAAAAGCCAGGTGCCTTCATGAAGAACATCGAGCTGCTTCCCAGCGAAGGAACATCATACTGAGGTGACACCCACGAATTCAACATGACTACCTTCTGCCTTATGTTTTGGCATTATCCACCCAGAAAATGAGATTTTCTGACAAAACTATTGTTTATTTTGAGAAAAAGCCTCCCAGTCCTCTGTGCTTTAAGGTTATTGCTTCACAGCACAAATTAGGAAAGGTACAGTTGGTAGAGTAGAAAAAAGAGGAATCTTTTGGGAATAAATTGGTCTCTCATTGCTGTAAATGAAAGACAGCTTAAGACTGTTGAATGTGGAAATCACAAACATCCTGGTACATATTTTCCCATTAATATCATACATTCAGATAAATTGAAAGTGATCTTTTGTATCATACTTCCCCTGCCTATCCAATGCAGTCATTTCCCCTAATAAACTTCCTAGCGCTTTGTGTGGTCACATGTTAGATGTCCCCAAGGAATGAAGTTTCCACCACTTCCTTGCAAGGCATTGCACATCTCTCCATCGAGGAGATTCCTGAGATTCAGTTCAATGTTCCTTTTATAGAAGCATTCCCATTACTCCTGATTATCCCCCTGCATACATCCTTCAGTAAATCTGTTTAGCATTTATGTTTTTCTAACACTGGCGACAGTTACCACATTCCCTCTTTGTCATCTTCTGACTACTTCAGGGAGAAAAATTTAGGGATGGCATATTCACAGACAACCTCCCCCCTGTTTTTTGGTTGTTGTTCTTGAATCCCCTCCAGCATGCCTCTGTCTGCCTAGAAGTGCAATACACAGGACTCAGGGCAATATTCCACATGCTCTGCCTTCCCACATGTAAGAGGGTGCCTTCCCATGCATTGCCCACTTCTGCACCTTAAGAAATACCACTTCCAATCAGCTAGCTGCTATCATTCCTAGATCTCCTCAACACAATTTATTCCTACTGCATATTTGAGTTTCAAGTTGTTTTTCTCCAGTTTGCATTTTTCCAAGTTGGAACTTGTATTGTTTTCCAGACATTCTTTAATCTCTCTTGAATTGCTTCATATCACTTTCCTGTTTATAAGGGTGTTCACAGTCTTTCCCAGAGCAGCATTGATGTGTTTTTCACTTCTTAAAAAATAATAAAAAAAGAAGTGTAATTACACAAACCATCAGAACACTTAGATATCAGCAGTGGAAGACTACATCTGCACAACACACAGTGCTCAGCTCTAAGATCTACCTCTAGTCTTCCTCTACTGCTCTGCATGTTTTCTAAAATTCAAACCACCGCTAAACGGCTCATGCAGTGTTCAAGTGAATACACTACAGCCACAAGATGACCCATGGATTTCACTGGAGTGCTGCTTACTCTGTTTCACAGTGGAAACCCACCACCATCGCTCGTTCCAACTGCATAAGCACACTCACGTTGGTAGAGCTCTTTCCCAAAAATTTACAATACCAAGTTTAGGAATAAAGCTTGGGTGTTCCCTGCAGAACATGGTAAGTCAGCCTGACTTTGGCCCTGAACCCTGTGCTCTGTGCTCACACACCTGCTCCACACCAGCCTGTTGCCAAACCACCACAGTCCCAGGCCTGGTGTTGCAGGCTGGCCTTGACTTCAGGGCTGAGATGACCATCTGAGGCTAATTTGAACAGGGATGGTGTGAATTCCTCACCTGATGGCAGGAGCTGAGACTCTCCAAAGGAGAGGTGACATGTGACTGCACAGTGAGTTCAACAGCATCTGTGTGTGTGTGCAGAGCTTGCTGCAACACCAGTTGTGCAAAGCACTTGAGGCAAAATGAGAGCAGCTTTCCTTCCAGTACTCTCACAAAAAAATCCCCTGTTTTCATCTCTTAAAACAGATAGACAACCTTAGTCATGTCACCTTCCTTTTGGGATCAGTATCTTGAGGTCTTCTCAGCACCTCTGCCGAGGGATGACACCAACTATCAAAGCATTCAGTGAAGGAGATTGCATATCCAGGGAAGGAGCTGCATATCAGGGAAGGAAATTGCATATCATTTTCTGCCTTTCTGGAGCACCAGTTTACCAATACAAACCCATTTGGCACATGTAAGTTGACAACTCAGCTGGTTCGGCATGTCTTTGTGCTCAGCACCTTAACTTGTAGAGACCACACTTCAGGATAATTCTCTAGACACTAAATCTCCAGCCTTAAAACCCCACCTCAGTGACTGCTGTCTGGCAGACGCTGGGGTTTTTTTGGTTTTGGTGTTTGTTTGTTGGTTGGTTGGTTTTTGGGGTTTTTTTTGTGGAAAAGAAAAGTATCTGTGAAAAACCTGTATTCCCTTTTGTTGTGCAAGTCTCAGAGTTGGGGAGGCTGGGCTTGCAAGAGGCTCTCTCCATGTGAGCCCAACAGGTTTTTAAAGGGAGATGGCTACTGCCAGCAGCAGTTTCAGAAATGACACTACTTTCAGTTCAGTTTCACAGGCACACTTTAGAAATGGATCCTAAGGATGTGAGATTAAGAGGCAAGAGAAACAGGAGCTGTCTCTTTCTCTTCTCCCATGGCTACCAGGGCCCTCCTCAGGCTGCTGTCCTGTTGTCCCTGCTTTCACATTCTTTTCTTCTCAGTGACCTTTGCAGTGCCTTTGCTGGCTGAGGAGTTGGTGGAGCAGCTTCAGTGTTTTCTCCCCAGGAGAAGAATGTGCCATCCCACAGGGCCTGGGAAAGCTATCCTTGCTGTTTGTGAAGCAGTCACGCTCTGCTGGGGGACAGGTTTTATGCTACAGGTGGTGGAGGTTGTTTGCTTATTTACTTCTTCTCTATCTTTCCCTTTTCTTTTTCCATTTCCTATTTATCTTTCCAACCCTTAAAACTGTGCAGCTCCTCACCAGAGAAGGCCTCCAGCTCTGGAGGAGGAAATAACACCTAAAGAGTAATATTATCAACAGTTTAGAGCCAGAGTTGAGAAGAAGTACATTGTCCAGCAGGAAGAAGCAAACCAAATACAGCCAGCTTGGGACTTGGGTGGGACAATACCTTTGGACTTGTGCCCCTATGTTTGGTGGGGTTTTTTTTGTTTGTTCTTTTGGGGTTTGGGTGTTGTTTTGTTTTTGTTTTTTGTGTTTTTTTTTTTTTTTGTTTGTTTGTTTGTTTGTTTGTTTGTTTGTTTGTTTGTTTGTTTGTTTGTTTGTTTGTTTGTTTGTTTGTTTGTTTGTTTGTTCTTTTGGGGTTTGGGTGTTGTTTTGTTTTTGTTTTTCTCTCCTAAAGAAAACTGCCAGGAAATGTTTTTTAACATGTGGTTAAAGAAACAACACCTTGTACCCAGGCAAGCAGGCCTCCAGCAGCAGCACAGCATGGCATGGGGTCCTCTGCAGAGCACACAGTACCACCTCCTGCTTAATGGCATCACTGCCTGCAGTGGCTTCGGTGGCAGCCTGTCCTTGGAGGCCTCCTGTCCACACTCTGATCCAGCCCAACACGGCCCAGCTTCTGACAGGATCACAGCACAGGGACACATGTGCCTGCAGGCAAATTATCACACCAGAGGCTGCGACATGACAGGGCCAGGAGTTAACCCAAGCACCAGGCCTGCCTTGGGTGCAGCTCTGTGTCATCAGAATTAATGAACAGTCATGCAAGATGGTTGGCACGTAAAGGGGATCATTCACACCCTCCTCACATCCACAACAAGGCAAATCAAAGCAGCCTGCTGTGCAGAGGTGCTGGTGCCCATCTGCCAGCCTACCTGCCACAGGCAGTGTGGAGACCAGCAGCACAACCAAGTGTGAACCAGGAGACCAAGGCCACACCAAAATGGAAGACAGCACATTAACAATGCAGCACTGATCTTCCTGAGCTGCCATTGCCACTGATTTATAGAGCCAGCACAATTCATTTATCCAGGCTGCCTTCATTTTATTGTTATTAATTGTTACGAGGGTTTTTTGGCAGGGATGGAGAAGCTTGTCTGATTAAAAATAGCTTTGGGGACGGCAGCTGGCAGAGTCACGAGAGAAGGATCCAGCTCCAGATCTTTCTTCAAAGAACATGTTCCTAGCAAGTAATTGGGTGCAATCAAGTACAGAGGTAAACACTAGCACTTCCCAAGGTGTAGCTCAAGGATCTGATCCTGACAGTCACTGTTTGCTGGCAAATATCTGGAAGGGTCAAAGACCTGCTCAAGTCTCCACAGACTTTCTTGCAGGACCAGTGTCCTGCTGCTTTGCAAGGCTGGAGAGAAGAGAGTATTCTACAGGATGCCTGAGCATGGTGGGATTTCAAAATACAAAATACATCATAACAGTTTCAAAAAACCACAGCCTTAAGAGCTGAGAATCTGGTTTCATGCATGTGCATCTTCACTCTATGGATGGTGCATGTGTGCTTCTGCAAAGCCCTTGTCCACATGCTCCAAGCAGCTTCCACAGCTTTCTCACTTTGTATTCTGTATTAAGCAGGTTTTCACAACTGGAAAAATAAGCAGGATGCTGACAATGGACACTCTAAGTGAACAGTGAGTGTGCTGAGAACAACAACTACACTTCCCCAATTTTTGATGCCAACTGATGGTTTAACTGCAGATCCTTACTCCCCATTTCCAGTACACATCAGACCCACATGAACACAAATATGAGCTTGTCTCTATGTCATACACATTTTGATTTTCTCTGCCTGAGCTACTAATGTGGTGCTGCAAGAATGGCTTTCAAACACTTTGAGTGAGCCAGAGTTTCAGCTACAGGAGAGCTCTGCTGGTAGGTTCTGGCTGATGGAATCCAAGATCCTTGCTGCAGGACTGAGCAAGCCAGATTTCCAGCATCCAAGCTCACCCCATCATCCAGCTTCCCTTCCAGCCAAGCCAGAGAATAGCAGGACTTCTGGAGAGCTGCCCTCATCCACAGACTTTGAACTCCTCATGAAGGACTCTGCTGCTGCCACCACTCACTGGCTCTCTGAAGAATTTGATTCTTGTGGCTCTTGGGGTCATGAAAATCATGTTATGCAGCCCCACAGATCAGGAGAGCTGGTCTACTTTTAATATGTTGCTTTCTAACACATTTTTGTGCTCATTTCCAGGAAAGTTTTGGCATTCGGCAAAGTTCATTCTTTGGAAAACATCTCACACTATGTCATTAAGTGAAAATGGCTCTGGAACAGCTGAAAAAATCGAAGTGCTTGCCCACATACCTGATTTGCAGGAGGAAAGTGCCATGCTGCATCTTTTTTTTGGTTGTTTTTTTTTTTCACTCCAGCATGTATGAGGAAAACATCTGAAACTGTTAGAATTTATATAGGCAGATCTGACAGCCTTTTGAATTTTAGTTGAACTATACACAACCATTGAATTTCCGAGCTTGCTTGCTTGCTTCCTGAATATGCACTCGGCAATCAGACCAAGTTTTAGCAGCTCCCACAGAAAGCACGGCTGCCGTGGTGACAACAGGCGGGTGCTCGCTGCTGTAAACCAAAAACCAATGCAGCGACACGGAAATCAATAACACACAACAATTTATCATTGCTGAAGTTCCGGCTCCGTCTTTGAATTTTTTTTTTTTTTAACTGTTTTCTTCCTTTGCCAGTTCAGCGCGTTTGCTCAGGACTGCCTGGACTAAAGGCAGCAGCAGCAGCATCGTGCCCGGGAGCGCCGAGACGGGAGTCAGGTCAGCGAGTGCCACCTACTGAAACACGAATTTTCCAGCCCCGGTTACTCCCCCACCCCGCTTCCCCGCCCCCCCAGCTTCCTCCAGGGCCTGGGATACACTTCCAAAAGACACAAAAGAGCAGGAAAGAGGATTTAAGTTGTTTATAAGGCCATAACCCCTATTTTAGCAGGCAAAACCTGGGGGGCGGCGGGGGCGGGAGGAGGAAGAAGGGGATTTGTTTTCCAGGGTTTTGGTCTGCCTTAAGCAGAAAGGTACGCAAAGAGGGGGAAAAAAGTCCCTGCTTGAAAAACATTTCCTTTTAAATGGCCTGATATGCCTTTAAGGGGTAGGTAGTAGGCAACGATCCATCTTCACCACATACAGACGTGCCTTGTTCTTCCATTTCTGGCTGAGTGATAAAACGTTAAATGTCATTTCCTGTATCAGTGGTTAACCACTAGATGCTGGATCAGAGATTTACCAGAAGTGCAATATTCAAAAGTGGACCTGCTGCTTTCAATAACCCTTTCTTGCACCCTGTGGGAACCGTTTAACCTTTGAGAGAGGGGAGAAGAGAGAAAATATAAAGGGAAAACAAAACAAAAATACCCTGGGTTTTGGTAGGGAGACAATTCTTGAGCTTGGTGTCAACGGCTCACACTTCATACAGGCAGTCATAGGGATAAATCCTTCCTCAGCCCCAACACCAAAGCTTGTGAGGAAGGGAAGCAACTGGTTCTATTGCAGCAGCTGGAGATCAGGCACTGGGGGATGCGGCTGTTTGTTTTGCACTGATGTTCCTCCACTAAAAGCCATCATATTCAGCAAACAGACCGACACTGGAATCTAAAACATGTACTCCCTACCAGCCCTTACTTTCTTTTACCAGCCTTACATTTTATATTGCAGAGGAGAATAGTTTATCTGTCCAGGCTGTATTCATTTTATTACCATCATCACAATCGGTTTTGGAGTTGCATGGATGAAAAATGATTTTGGGAAGAGCAGCTGGGAGAGTTAGGAACAGATAAGGAAATTTCAGTTGAGGCTGCAGTTCTGAAGGCTGAATTTTGAACATGTGGTTGTGCAATTGCCTGCGCAAAGAGAGGGTTATTTTCCTAATTACATAATATTTGTAAAGCACTTAGAACATGAAATGGCTAAGCACACATCAAGAAATACCAGTTAGAGAAAGCCGTGGCCAAATAGTGGTGGACAAGAATACAAAAATAATAGCAGCAGGTGTGTGGACATACACCTGATATCCAAACTGCCTGTGTATGGCCCTTGGCTGAAGCAGCACCCCTTGCTTTACAGTCCAGCCCCTGAATCCCTGCTCTCAAAGGGCTCCAACAACTTGCCTCAGTTGGAGAACACCTTTTTTTAGGGTGGGGAATGACTCTGCCTTTGCTGTGTGCACATACCTTGTACGACACAGCCCTTGCCCCTGAAGGCAGCCTTCAGGGAGTATTGCAATTGAAATAATAAATAGTAATAATTTCAGAGTTGAGGTACCTCACTCCTTTCTACCTCTGCCAACGGGAAACCCCCACATTTCTTCTGTCATTCCTATTTACTCATTTGCACAGCAGCAGCACCCAGCTGACTCAGTCATGAACCTGACCCCAGCCATGGTAAGTGCTGTGCAAACACTCTGTGGCCACACAGTCCCTCCCTGGAAGAGCTGATGCTCTCAGACATGAAAGAGAAACACCCCCAGCATCCCAGGCCAGGCACAGCTTGACCATAAGTACCCGTGCCCTACGTGGAGTTTAGTTCCTGAAGCAGACTCAAAGAGGCAATAGGAATTGTACCAATAGGATCCTGGACTGTCCAGGCAAACAAGGGCAGAGGCACAGTGTTTGCACAGCATAGCTCATGTTGCTGCCACAAACAAAGCTGAGTCCAGGGAGGAGGCTTCTGTGCCACTCAGGGAAAAACGGATAGAGGAAGATCGAAGAAGATTCCCCCAAAAGGCAAAGTGTTTTTATTCCTCATTCCAAAAGTAACAGGAAATCTCCAGATTACTCATCCTTTCCCAGGAACCCTAGCTGGAAAAAAATCCAGGGGCCTTGCTATTTTCCTATACACACACACACACACAAAGGAGCCCTGCAAAGACCTTAACACCAGCTGTGCTTGCCCTTGCCAGAACTTCCTGAATCCACCCCCAGTTATACCCTTGCTTGCCAAGCAATGCAAATATTCGAGAGGCCACCTCAACTCTGCAGTGCCTGGTGTAAAAATCTGCATCAAACCCAAGCAGTAAAGGCTGTGACTCACAGCAACTCGGCAGCCAGAAGTCTTGTCAGGCAGGCCAAGCTTTTATATAGCAGGAGGTCACTGGAACACACTCTGGCTCACCTCTCTCATCGATCAAAAGAGCGCAACTGCTTAGAAACATCTCCTGCTTGCCTTCCCTTTATAAAGTCCAATGCTAAGAAGCTGCTTCCTAGTGGGCAGAGAACAGGACGACACAGATACGGTATCTCAGGGAAAGAAAATGCAGTTTTGTCTCAGAAACTGCTGAAACTTACAGCACAAATGAATTGTGCTGTGTAACCCAGAGGCTGTAGCCAAGAGAAACTTGAGTCAGAAGCCCTGATTTCAGTTCCTGCCTCTGCTACTGACCCACTGTTTGATCTTGGGTTAGTCACTTAACTGCCCCTGGAAATAAAGACTTCCTTTGATGACTATTGCTTGGGAGCAGCCTGGACATTGTCAAGGACATGGAAGGGCTGGTGACATCTGCAGCCGCGGCACAGACTGGCCTGTTGCTGCGAGGTCTCTGTGGAAGATGGGTGGTGAAAAAGAGGTAAGGTAGAAACCAGGGCTTGCATAGCTTGTGAGGAGTTAAAAAAAGAATTCACAAAATGGAGATACCTCTCCTCTCCCCATACATTGGGAAGATGGAGTTTCTGGGCTTCCAGTATGCAGCACAAGCAAGACAAGCCTCATCAGAGAGCCAGGGGATGACTTGCCTGTCATGCTTCAAGGGTCAAATCTCTGACCACATCAGCAATCCCACACATTCAGGAACTGTGAATCAGGGCTTCAGAAACTGCAAGCCTGACTTCAACTTCCCAAAGTTTCCAAAGCATGCCCTTGCTTACTCTTTCTTTTTTTTATATGAGTACACAGATTACTTTCCATATTTAATTGACTCCAGAAGCTGGAACTAATGATCTGTTTGTCAGCATGTAAGACTCTGGACAGTATGGCCACCCCTTCATGCTTCATATTTGAAAAGCTTTTTCTGCTCCTCTGTAGTTCTGTAATGGGCCACACCTACTGCACAGAGGAAATAATTTCTGACTAAAGACTAAGAAGAGACATAATCTCCTGAAATTTTTATTTTCTTTTTATTTTAAGTCTGGTTTATACCTCAGAATTGTACTGATTGGAAGTCAGTTCATGGCAGACTGAGAACACAGAGATTCATTAAACCACATCAAATCGAATGTCTCAATTTTAAGAACCAGGAGTGGCAAATTTAGCCCTTGACACTTACATCTTCATACACAACCTTTCAAAGTGGTCTCTCCACACAGTACACAGCTCCAGGCTTCAGCTTCAAGCCTGGCTTCCCTCTCTGCTCATCCAAATGAACTACACAGATCTATCTCAGTGGTGAACATGCAGCTTCTGTCCCAAGTGTGTGCTGCCTTGCAGCAGCTTAGCTGAATTCTGACCCAGCCACACTTCTCCATGCCTTCACATCTGTCTTTCCAAATATCCCCTGACAGCTGCAGGAAGGAGTGGTGTTGCCATCTGAAGGCACTGAGAGGCTGAGACCAAGAACCCAAGAGAAACACAAGGTGAGGCTGCCACACCCCTGGGGCTATCACGAATAAACAACACTTTGAGCTGGCTTTAAGCAGGGAATAAAGGAACACAGACCTGCCTTGTCCAGAGGTTGTTTCCACAGGTACAGTCATAACAATCCCCACAGCAAAAGTTGGGAAAACCCAACAACATTATGTTTATTCATGAAGACTTGTGTTGATGTCCTCCTGCAAGCTGAGCTGTGGTGGTTTTTTTTATCCAGCAAAAAGTAGCAGTAGAAAACAGCCTGGTGTGTGCCTTCTATCTTATAAATTTAGATTTATACTGCTCGGATGGTCAAGGCTTCAACATGTGACAAAAACCTTGAGGGCATAACATGGATGTAAAAAACCCATTTCCATGGTCTAGACTTCCAGGAAGTCTAAAGTGTAACCATGGTCACCCCTGAAATATAAATTAGTTTCTTGGACAACACTTTCTGATGTATAGAGATTTTGGCATTAGAAGATGACAGGTTTGGCTGTCTTGAGGTTATTAAACTTAGAGGCTGAAATGAGTGAGCAGCTGAGTTATGCTTGACAGTTTTTAATTTGCCAAAGGAAGGTGAAGATAGCGTTATGGGGAAAAACACAGAGCTAGGTTGTTTTATTCTTTTTAAATTGTCTTGCAGAAGGGACTCAAAATCAAGAGCTGATACTTTCAGAGATTCTGAGAAATTTAATTTTCCATGTTACTCTCTATAAAAGGTAACGTTAGTGGCATTTTTTCTTTCAAATCTAGCTTCTTCTTTATTGCTGCAGACCATGCTTTGCAGCATGCCCATTCTTATCACTGTGCATGGATTCGACTAGTAGTTTGTAGAGCACTGTTGGCTGTGACCTAAGCAGACAAAAATGTACTGAAATCTAAACTATCATATTTGGTAGGGATGTAAGCATGTCTCTTATGAGAATAGGTTGAGGTGGGGCTGTCCAGCCTGGAGAGGAGCCCCAGCTGAGAGGGGCCCTCATCCCTGTGTGTCCCTGTGTGCAGGGAGGGCTCAGAGCAGGGCCCAGGCTCTGCTCCAGGGGCCCAGCAATGGCACCAGAGGAACGGGCAGGGACTGATGCCCAGGAGGTTCCACCTGGAAATGAAGCAGAACTTCTGTCCTGGGCAGTGACTGAGAACTGAACAGATTGTCCAGAGAGGGTGTGGAGTCTCCTCACTGGGAATATTCCAGAACCATCTGGACACAATCCTTTGCCCTGTGCTCTGGGATGGCCCTGCTGGAGCACCAGATGAGCCACTGTGGTGCCTTCCAAACTGACCCATCTTGGGATTTTGAGAGAATCATAGCACAAGAGAGTTACAGACGTTATTATAATTTTGTAGATATGGACACAACAGAGAAGCACTTGTTCCTTCCTTGATAGTGCAAACCCTTAGGGCTTACACATCATGAACGGGCTCCAAAAGCTAAAACACAAAAATAATTCCCACAATTTTTTTTTTTCTAATTCACTTGCTACAATTTACATTTTGAAGATTTCCTCTTTAAGCACAAGAGTTATGAGTTTACATTAAAAATATAGTGATAGCTTAATCGGGTGATTGCAGGAGCAACGGTGTGATGGGGAAAAAATTCCCTGCACTTTTCCAGTAGGTAGTTCATAGGAGACAACTACCAATACTTCAAAAGTAGTGTTGCTTGCAAGTAAATCCTGATATAACCTAGAGACAGAAGCCAGCATTGCACTGCAAGAGATGTGCAGACACAAATAAGAAGTAAACTGGGAAAAAACTGGTTGTTTGGGGAAAGGAGATGCACTGGGCAAAACTGGGAGGGTTTCATTGTCAGGGGCTGTGGGGATGAGCTGTGGAACCTATGAACTGCCTTGGGCCAGGCACAGCCACCTCCTGGGGCTTTGAAACAGATGGGAGCAGCCCACAGTGAGCAAATGTCCAACCAAAGCAGAACATGGCACCCCCACTCAAACATATTTAAGCATGAGAGGCAGCTGTTCGGAGAGAAGTGAGGAGACATGTTTGGATTCAGGTGAGGAGATGCAGGAAAAACACAAAGACTTGTGTAGAAGAGCAATAGGAGGACGTGGAGGGTGAAAATGTTGAGTGGCTGGAGACCCACTCTCCAAGAAGGCAATTTTCAGAGTCAGAGATAGCCCTGAATGATTGATTCCACTAGAGATCCCACCCCAGGGCAGCAACCCTGGGAAGGCCAAAGGAACATTTCCTAGGAAGCAAAGAGCAGCAGATAAAAGCCATTAAGCACTCAACTCCAGTGCTCTGTGCCACCGCCCCTCACTGCAGAGACTGGGAGGGACCATGTGTAACCTGTGATGGAAACTTGGGCAGCTGAGACTTGGGACCAATGAGGAAAAATCTTTGGCAGAAGATCAGCTTGGGGAAGGAGAAAGAGAGGTGAAAGACAAGAGGCAACAACTTCTTTTCTGTGTTCCTAAAAACAACAATAGCTCGTAGCTTATTACAAGAGCTGAAAATCTGTTTCATCCTGCTCCCTGACTCAAGCTGCTGTAAAATGCAATTATCTAGGATGCCTTTCTAGGTCTAGTGCTCTAAACTTGGTAAGGCCAAGCATTTATTCCCTTATAAGGTTCATTTTGCAACTACCCACTTCTTGCAATGTCTCCCCGCCTTCCAGCTGTTTTATTTTCCCCAAATTTTCCTTACTTCTTTCCAGCAAATAGGGTAAAGTCTCTCAAGTAGCTTTACTTCTCTAAATTCGTCACTCATTCCCTCAAAGACCTGAAATTATAAACAGCTGTCTACAAAAACACAATTGCTTCTAGAGTAACCAATGTTAAGGACTGCTGGAGAGGGTTATGACTTCAGCCTGTGTACAGGGAGAGGGACGGGGGTGCCGGAAACAAAGATCCTGTTGCAGTGTAGTTTCCCTCAGCCTGAACAATAGAGGGACACGTGGGATGTACAGACAATTCCTTATAAAGAAAACGCCTCTCAGTTTACTCAGGAAGCTCCAGGAAACCAAAAGGGATTAAAATCCCCAGCAAAGCAGGTCCCCCACTGTGTCCCCCAGGTATACGTGACAGCAAGGAGAGTGACCCATGCAGATGCCCAGGGAGCCTTGCCAAGGAGTAGATGCCTTGGGCAGTGAATCAGCCTCTCTGGCGTGGCCTCTGAGTCCAAGTGACTCCATCCAAAAATGCTGAGGTGAGGGGAACAGGGTCACTGGCACAAGCACCTTCAGAAGAGCACCTGGCCACTGTCAGCTATTTGGGCAAGAAAGGTTATTGCATTAACCCATATTAATTGCTCAGGAGTCAAGATTTTCCAGACTTATGCATGAGCACATAAAAGCACAAAGGTTATTTTTGTTAGCAGAAATTAGCGCCAAATAAAAACCAAAGCTACTTCCCTGCAAACTGTCAGGAACTTCCTGTGGAGAAACCCAACTGCTGAATGGGAAACAAGATTGACTGTTAGTGTGAATGCTTTCAAGGTTTAACTTCTGCATAACTGTTTACGTGAGTGTATTTATTTAGACCTGGATTTTTCCTACTCAGTGACTGATGACTCTGGCCAAGCAAGACTCAGTGCTTCCAAACTGCCAATATCTAGGTGACCTCAGCATTCTTATTCACAAAACCACTGTCCACTCTGGTACTCCTACCTGCCCAACGAGAGCTTTTCCCTTGCAAACAGTGCATTCCAACTTACAAACAATTGTAACAAAGTCAGCAGCACCACAAAAAGCAAAGGCTGTTGTCTGCTTTCAGTCTTTAAAAACTCTTCATATTTTTGGTCATGAGACAAAGCACTTAATCTTCTGCAAAAGGTATTCCCTAAATGCGAACCTCTGTCTGGTAGACAGATCTCTAGCAAATTATTTTTCTGAAACAAATGAGCATTCATTTGTTTTGCATGCAGGCATGAATGTGGATGTAGATTTCATCAAAGTATCCACCACAGTGCAACTGCCTCATGATAAAGATGACTCCAGCCTTGGAATGTAGTGCCGTCTGCAGAAGTGCTGTTTTCCTTGTGTTTAGACAGGCCATACAGTGTCTTGTGAAGAAAGCAAACATCTGTGTTCATCCTATAATGCAGTAACAAAAAGAGAACAAAAGCAACATCTTCACAAGAATCAACAGGGCATCTTTCCCCCCTTGCCCCTCTCTTTAAGATCCATCTGTATGAGGGTCCATCTGTATTTTGCCACAGGAAGAGGAGACGGGAAAGGGAAGTGGGAAATGGTGCATTTAATGGTGCAGCACCAGAAAAACAGTCCAGGAATAGAATGATCATATTTTAAAAACTGAGGGGTTTGCGTTGTGACCTTCCTTCCTTTCCTTCCTTTCCTTCCTTCCTTTCCTTCC